>QANZ01012446.1:42155-65972 GCA_003254925.1 Chamaecrista fasciculata
CTAAGAGTTAGGAAATTATTAATTTATTAAATTCACTAATATTAGGATTAAATAGGATGAGGTTGGCGCCTCATTTTATCAAGGAATTTAATTAATAAAAGTGTTTTATTAATTAAAGTCATGGCTTGAAATTTGAAATTCAAATAAGATTTGATCTAGATTTCAAATGGATGAATTAAATATATTAAAGTAATATTTTAATTCATGAATATAGGGCAAGTCGAAAATCCTAGTTTAATTGGATCTAAAATATTAATGTAATATTTTAATTCAATAAACTAGAGTTTGAGATTTGGTAAGATTGACTTAAAGATATTATGGTAATTCTTTAATTCAATATTGTTGGAAAATAACAAATTAGTTATAACTTCCTAAGAGTTTGTTAGTTATTTTAATTTATTAAATTCCAACAAATAATTAAAAGGGGATGGCGCATGGGCTTGGAGGGATTTAGGAAGATTTGATCTTCCAAATTGATTCTTCAAGATTGCATTTTGATTCCAAATCTAATATTAAGGTAATATTATAAATTGGAAATCAAGTCATAAAATCTTGATATTAAGATATCATAATCTTATGGTTTGATAATTATATGATTTTAGGGTTTCCTAAAATTATAATTATCAAAGTCCCGAAACCCTATAAATAGAAGCCAAAGTCGACTTTTCAAAGATAGACACACAAGAATTCGATTCTTGAGTGAGAGACTTAGAGAAGAATTGGATTCTTTGATAAGTGAAATCACAAAAGGGTGAGAGCCTCATGCACTTTAGAGAAGTCGACTTAGCCTAATTCTCCAAAGGAAAAATTCGATTTTGCCTTAGTGAAGAGAGAGAGAAAAATCGCATCCTTGCTTTCCTAGAGAGAGAAAGTGGCACATAATATTAAAGAGTTTAATATTGTGTAACAAGGTTGTGTGGGATCAAGAATAGGATTCTTGATCAAGGCGCCAAACAAGTTCTTGATAATTCAAGAAGAGTTCTTGAATTTAAAGAACACCGTAGATAAAGGTTCTGGATTCACTTGAGAAGTGAAGGAGGCTAGCACCTAGGCATCTCCGAAACTGTTCGTGTGGATTACCGGCGGAGGAAGGACGCGTCACGCAGACTTCTTGGAAACGCCCCGTTCAACTAAACCGATTGAAACTCGTGAGGTATACCACTTAACCAAAGGTTTTAAATTCAACTAGCGGATCCGTTCGGGAATTCTAGGACCTAGGCGTTTAAGGTTTTATTTTAATTTACAGTTTTTCATGCTTCCGCTGCCTTAGGCGCCCTTGAATTCCCAACACTTGTTCCATAGTCGTGAGATGAGCGCGAGGGAAAGGTAAATCCTCAAGTTTTGTTCCCCAATCCATTTTTGGTGGATCTTGCTTCTTCCTATTATCAAGAAAGCTCTTGAAGAATTTCGCTTACGCAGGGTACCTTTCCACTATGGATATGTACTCATTATCTTTATTATCTTCAGCCTCGTCCTTAATCCCTTCATTGTTAGGCTCTGACCAAGCACTCGTCGTAAATGCTCGGCAAATTAATGCTCAAGCTATGCCCAAATTTTATATTTAGATATAATATAATGCACAACCCAAGGATGAATCTCTCGCGGAATTCTTTGCAAGAGTAAATAGGAATTGTGTCTGAACTTGAATAAGTGATCGACTAGACGTGGTTAATTAAGATGAATAATAATGCGAAGAAACATACCGGAGTGATGAAACTTTTGATAGGCTTTCCTTGTTTGATAAAGATATGGAGATATGGTGACTTGATTACAGTAACCGAATCCAATGCTAAATACTTTGCTACTATAAAGTATTGATCATAAACGACTTGCAAAACTTCACAACTTTGAAGATAACCTTAAGCAATGGCGATAAATGAGAGTTAGAATAAACGGGAATTGTGTGCGAGTTGAATTGTAACTGAGTTGGAATAAGTACGATGAATGATAACATAAAGGAACATACCCAGGGGATGGAACTTTCAATAGGCTTTCCTTGTTCGATAAAGGATATGGAAGTATGGTGACTTGATTATGATAACGGAAGCCAATTACCAAATATTTTGCTACTACAAAGTATTGATCATTAATGACTTTACAAAACCTCACAACTTCGAAGATAACCTTAAGCAATGGTGACAAATGGGAGTGAGAATCTATCACTCAAAACTATGAGATGATAAGCGCAAATACGTTTTATTAATTATCAAAATAATAATTGGTGAAAAAAGTACAATCCTAAAACTAATTGTCTAATTTATTAACAATTGATCATAGAACCTATGAACTAATGAAAATACAGAAATACATAACCAAATCAACTACTCCCATATGAATAACGATGAACTATAGTCATAATGTCGGATTCTTCCACGCAATATTGAAAAATTAGTTACTCGTCATTTCGACATAGTAACGACATGTTTTTGAGATCTAAAAAGTGTCACACGAGTATGGAATGACGAGCTCTATTTATAGGCAAGGTTTGGGCCTGCGTCGGCGGCCCACTATGACGGCTCAAGGAGATTTTCCTTGATTTTCTCTAACCGCTTTGGGATAAGAAATTTGGATGGTTTAAGGTACTTTCTTGCGCTCCAAAACACGTGCGTCGTGGCAATTTCCCATTGCTCAAATCCTGGCTCAAAATAATGCAATCCCAATCTACCTTCTAGATGCTCAGCAGACGCACTGCTGACGTGTCATCTGTGTCGTTTCTTGCACCGTCAGCTTAGTATGACGGTGCGAGCTCTTAAGCTTGGCTTTCTTCACATTAGTTAATCCATTCAATTATGCTTTCTTGAGTGACTTTTGCTATGATACATGGCCTGAAACCACTAAGTAAATGATTAAGCAACATTATTTCATAAAGTATGATAATAGAATGCAAAATAACACTTTTAGTCATTAATTCTATGCATCACATTGGTACAAACCTTAACACATTATTTGGTCATATTTTCAATAATTGATACTAAAAAGATGTAAGAAGAAGACCGAATAATATAGTCAGATTTAGGATGATCAAGTCCTCCACACTTAAACTATGCACTCCTGAGCAAAGCTACGAAGTAGAAGAAAAGAAAATATGCAAAAGACTCTAGCAAATAGTTCTAAGTTCATGAGTCAAGATTAATACATAGTCAAATCCAAGAGCTAAAGAATTCACTAAATAATCATCCTCGTAAAGTAATCAAATTCAATTCCTATGGGGTAAAGATTTTTAATTAAACATTTTTTTGAAAAAAAAAGATATTTTCTGAATTTTCGAGAAGTACCTAAAGTATTTCTGAATTTTCGGGAAGTACCTAAAATATTTTAATTAATGGTATTTTAAGATCATTTATTTATTTTTGAAACATAAAATAGATATATATATATAGATAAATTTTGGAGATTGTGCCCTAGGGCCAATCATTTTATAAATATGTTTTGAACATATTGATTAATTTATGGAGATAAATTAATGGTTATCATATTATTAGCATGTTTACTATGATAACAGTCCCTGATTAATTATGTGATAATTAGTCTAAATTGTCCCTGGTCGCTCATTCAGGTGGGAACTTGAAATGAACTAAGACCAGCATGACATCGGTGTATAGAGATACATGCACTAGATGCTGGAACGAGAGTCATGGTGCGATTACGTAAGGGGTTACGAGTTGCTGGAATGACCCGGAGAGTCCTGCATGGGTTTAGTCATCAGCTTGCCTCTCCTGTACGCCTGTCACGACGCCTTAGACCTGAGGTCATCATTATTCCAGCGTCGCAGTTGTCAGACTTTGGCCTAGTCTCATGTTGCTCGTAGCAGGGTAGCCATCAGGGCCAGGTACGAGTTTGGTTGATTGCCGTGCTGAGGAATGTGGATTGGCTAAGATGAGATTTTGTCCCTCATTAAATGAGAGATATCTAACTGGCGCCCTCGATGAGTTTGTCCAAGGAAATGCGTGGCCACGCTGGGAAATGGGACTAACTCAGGAAATCGAGAAAGTTGTGGTTTGGATTATGGATGACTTTCCTGTGCCTAATCCATGACCAAGATATCGTGTGACAATAGGGTCTATGACAAGGTGGCACTAAGGTTAAGTCGGTTTTGGTAAAAACAATAACTCACGTATTTTGGGTAGTCGTGATGGCTTGCTAGAGTCTGCTCACGACTTGTAAGTCATAGAGATGGCTTGCTGCCAACTTCACGTGGGGCCTGCTGGGTCACACATGAGCAGGATCAGGACACCGCTTAAAGGGACACGAATTAGGGTTAATTCGTGGGTCACTCCGGTGGCACAATTTAAGACATAGCAAAATGTCTGGGACATTAAAATCTTGTCTTAAATAATCTACAGTTGTGAAGTATTTAAATTTGTGAGACAAGTTTAAATATAATAATTGTTAAATGATTAATAGGGATTAATTATTTACAATTAAAATATTAGGGAAAATAAATCAGATAAGATTCCTAAAAGTTAGGAAATTATTGATTTATAAAATTCTCTAATAATAGTATGAGGGTGGCACCTCATGAGATGGATTTTAGATTAATAAAATTGTTTTATTAATTTAAATCATGAGTTTGAATTCAAAAGATTTGATATAGATATCAAAAGATTTGAATCATAGATATTAGGGAATATCTTAACTCATGATCTTTGGAAAATCATGACTTCCTAAGAGTTAGGAATAATTTTGATTTATAAAATTCCAAAGGATATTTAGAGGAGCATGGCGCCATCTTGGTGGGTCCCAAGGGGAGATTTGATCTCTCATTTGATTCTCTAAGATTGCAATTTGAATTTAAATTAAATATTAAAGTAATATTTTAATTTGAAATTCAATTCATGAAGTCATGATATTATTGTAATCTCATGATTTTAGAATTATAAAAATGCCCTAAATATAATTATAAACCTAGGGTGCAAGGCGCCTAGGGGAAGGAAGCAATTCTTTTGTGCATTTTTCATCCTCCTTGTAGAGAGAGAAGAAAAAACGCCAGCTTCAAACCCTAGCTCATCAAGTGAGAAATATTTTTGGCTCCCTAGAGTTGAGAGAGGAAAAATCGACTTTGCCTAAGGAGTTAGGAAAATCGATTTGCAGTCACCAAAAATTAGGGTTTGTGTGAGAAGGAAAAACAAGAAGGAGTTCTTGTGGGGTTTTCTTCTCAGTTAGCGCCACCTTGTTTGATTCAAGAAGGAGTTCTTGAATTCAAAGTCACTGTAGATTGGTCCCTTGTTCTTTTGGAGAAAAGAACAGAAGGCTAGCACCTTGGTGCCCGACAAACTGATCGTGTGGATCACCGGCAGAGGGAGGACGCTGCGAGTGGACTCCTAGGACACGCCTTGTACAACCAACCGATAAATGAGAGTTTTAAATTCTGCTAGCGGATCCGTTCGGGAATTCTAGGACTAGGCGCTTTAAAGTTTTTTTATTTTGTTCCGCTGCGTTTTGGCGCCTAGGATTCCCAACAGTGGTATCAGAGCCACGCTAGTTCTAGGATTTAAAACTGTTTTGTGTACATATGATGTATGATATGTGTGTTTACCGCTTTCAATCACCTGTTTTGGTTTTACAAAGAAATCCACCGAACAGTTTTCTTAAAAACTCAATCTACAGAAAAAGGTGCAAATTATATGTATATGATACATATGGAATCGATAGGATCGATTGAAAAATTTTCTTGAGTTTTTAGGCCAAAGTCGAAAATCCTTTATAATTATAATTAAAAGTGTTTTAATTATAATATTATAGAGGTGGCTGAAAATTTATTAAAATTATGAATTTTAAAAAATCTTTGGGTCAATAATTTAAATTCTTGAATGTGATTCCTAAATTTTATAATTATTGAGAAAAGGCCTAATCTCAAGAAAAGGCATGTTAAAATTGCACAAACCCTAAATTGAACACAATTTTAAAAATGGTTTTTAATATGTGTTGTATGCCGTGTTTGACATAATTGTATAAATTGTTCATATTTGAATTGTGTGGTGTTGGATATGGCTCTAGGAGGTTTATTTTGGTAAATACGGCCTGCGTGTCGTCTCCCTCTACTCTTATGTAATTTTACTTTCAGTTTATACCTCAATGCAACTGAGGTTTATTCTCTTGTAATTTTATTTTTCTTTTAGAAAAATTCTCTCATTGGCTTGGGAGAATTATAGGGTAGATGGGCCATATCTAAACACGGTGTATGTTTTTACATTTAGTTTGTATGTGATGCGCTAGATGTATGTTTAGGGTGCGAAATTTTAACATGCTACTTTATATATCGCGCTACAACCACGTATACGATACGAGAGCGGGATTTTGTATACGATACAAAATCTGGGCACATGTTTATATGTATGAGATACATGGGGTAATAAACATGTGACATGACTCGTTTAATTTTGAAAGGAGTTTTAAAATTAAACTATAAAACAGAACTTTTTTAATTAAAAATCAAACCCTTTTAGAAAATCTAAAGTTTTAATGTCGTCGTTAAAACACCCTGTCAAAATCTTGTTCATCGTGGAGCGGTGATCGCCCTCAGCGACACATATCTACCTTGACCTTGAGGAGACACGGGTGAATGGGAGTTTCAACACGACGCCTGTTGAAATCCTGGTTCTTTAAATGCGGTGATCGCCCTCAGCGACATGTATTTAGTTGGGCCTTGATGATATGCGATTGGGCCTCGGCCTCGTTGTTTTGAACCTAGCCATTCACATGTTTTACCGTGTGACTTAATGGGGTTATCAAAACGGTTTTGGACCTAAAGGCATTAGATGGGATAAACATGCCATAATAAGTATCTTATGATGATAGAGTCCCATAAGGATCTAAGAGTCACATAGAGATGTGATTGGTAAGGAGTTACCTACCTAAATAACCAAAGAGTGCATGATCGCCCTCATCGACGGTAAACTTTGGTGAAATATGGGTCTTAGCCACTAATAATAAATTTTACTAGGTTTTATAAAATAGTGGATATTTATTTTTCCTGCTAATTAAACTTTTCATATCTTAGTTGTAGAATCAATGACAAACAATAAGTTCAACGTTATTACTGCGATCTATCCTTGAGAAGGATAAATTGTTTGGGACAAAATTCCTTAACTGGTATCGTAATTTGAGAATTGTTCTCACCCAACGAAGGAAGCTGCTGACTTCCTTGATTGGTTTTGTATTTTGAGAATTATTCTCACCCAACAAAGGAAACTTTATGTCCTAGAAATCCCTCCCCTGAAAAGCATGCCAAGCCAAGAGCTCAAAGAACTGCTTGTGAAGCACTTCAATGACTCTGTGGACGTTGCTTGCCTGATGCTAGCCACGATAGTTCAAAGAGTTGAACACGGGGATATTGTCGGCTGTTGAGATGGTCACACTGTTGGGAATCCTAGGCGCCTAAGGCAGCAGAAGCAAAAATAAAAATTAAATTAAAACGCCTAGGTCCTATGATTCCCAAACGGATCCGCTAGTAGAATTTAAAACTTTTGGTTAGTGTTATACCTCAGAGTTTCAAAACGCAGGTTGTACGGGGCGAGTTCCACGGATCCACTCCCAGAGTTCTCCCTCTGCCAGTAATCCACACAGACAGTTTCTTTGACCACCGAGGTGCTAGCCTCCAAATTCTTTTCTCAAAAGAATTTCTGGGACCAATCTACAGACCTCTGAATTTCAAGAACACCTTCTTGACAATTCAGACTTTTGGAGGTGGCGCTAGAAGAATCCCCCCACAAGAACTCCTTCTTGCCTATTCTTCTCTCAAACCCTAATTATAAGAGCAAAATCGAAATCTTCCTCTAACTCTTAGAGAAAGTCGATTTTCTCTATGTGTGTGCAAAGGAATATTTTCTCTCTCTAACTCTTAGGAGGAAAATCAAAACTAGGGTTTCACAAAAAGTGTATGGGGCAAGTCGACTTGCCCCCTTAAATAGGGAAGAATTTTGGTGATTTTAAAATTCCTAAAATAAAGATATTCTGATAATATAATTATTTTAGGTCTGAATTTATAATTATAATATTACCTTAATATTATAATTTAAATTCAAAATGCAATCTTGGAGAATCAAATTGAGAGATCAAATCTCCCAATGGGACCCACCTTATGCGCCATTCCCCTCTTGAATTATCCTTGGAATTTAATTAATCAAAAACCTCTAATTTTTGATTCACCAAAGATATTAAAAGATCTTCACCAAATCTTTTGAATTTCAAATCTCCATTTGAATTTCAAATAATAATTGAATTAAATAAAACAATTTTATTTAACCCAAAATTATCCCAATGAGGCGCCACCCTCCTATTTAATTATTAGGAATTTTATAATTCAATAATTTCCTAACTCTTAGGAACATTATCCAGAATTATTTTCCTAATATTTAAATTGCCTATAATTAATCTCATTAATTATATTCAATTATTAATATTTAAATTTGTCCCACAAATCTAAATATGTCATCTGTAGATTAATTAAGACCAGACCTAATGTCCCAGACATTTCCTCTGTGTCTTAAATCGTGTCACTCGCGTGACCCACGAATTAACCCTAATTCGTGTCCCACTCGAATGGTGATCAGATCCTGCTCGTGTGTGACCCAGCAGGCCCCACGTGAAGTTGGCAGTAGGGCATCCCCATGACCTACAAGTTGTGAGCGGACTCTAGCAAGCCATCACAACTACCCAAAATCCGTGAGTTATCGTTCGGTAACCGGAAGAACGACTTAACCTCAGTACCTCCGTGTACGTGATCCGTTTGTCCTACGATATCTTGGTCATGGACTAGGCACAGGTATGTCATCCATAATCCAAACCTCAACTTTCTCGATTCCTTGAGTAAGTCCCAAATCCCAGCGTGGCCACGCATTTTCCTGGACAGACTCATCGAGGGCGCCAGTTAGATATCTCTCATCTTAATGAGGGACAAAATCCCATTTTGGCCAATCCACATTCCACTGCAGAGCAATCAACCAGCCCCGTACTCAGCCCGTATAACTGCCCTGTTACGGGCAGCGTTAGACTAAGCCAAAGACTGACAACTGCAACGCTGGAATAGTCATTGACCTCAGGTCAAAGGCATCGCTACAGGCGTACTAGGAGAGACTAGCTGATGACTAAACCCATGCAGGACTCTCCGGGTCAGTCCAGCAATTCGTAACCACCTTACGTAATTGCACCATGACTCTCGTCCCAGCATCTAGTGCGTGCATCTCATGCACCGAGGTCATGCTGGTCTTAGTTCATTTTTGCTCCCACAAAAATAATCGACCAGGGACAATTTTAGATTAATTATCTCATAATTAATCATGGACGTTATCATAGTAAACATGCAAATGATATGACAACACATTAATTTATCTTCCATAAATTAATAATATGTTCACAACATATTTATCAAATAAAATGATTGGCCCTAGGGCACAATCTCCAACACACACATCTCAGGGAAACGTTCCAGAACCAGGGGAAAGGGAAGGGGAAAGAAAAGAGGAAAGGAGACGCCGAGTTTGGTGGGACCAAGCCAGCTACTGAGCCTAACCCACTACCTACCAAGAAGGCAAGGCCTTCAAAGGATGCGATTTGCCTTTTAAGAAATTGCAAATTGTATTTGGAAGATCAAAAGAATAAAAAGGAGAGATTAGATCTCTACTTCTGGTATCTTCGTTATAGACGTTCACTTGTCTACTATAACCGCTTGGGTATTAGATATAGCATGTGGTTTTCACATTTGATGTGAAGGGTCTTAGAGACATTAGAGAGCTGGACAGAAGCGAGATGGACCTACGAGTGGGCAATAGAGCAAGGGTTGCTGCTGTTGCTGTGGGAACATGCGAGCTTGTTTTATTGTTATCATGTACGTTCTTTAAGTTTAAATATTATTTCTCCTTCTTATTTGGATAAGAAAGGTTTTATATATGTAAACGGTAAAGAATGGTGTTCAATTCATAAAGATGATGTTTATTTGATTATGTGATTTGCAAGATAAACATTACGTCTTGAAATTGGAACGACAACGCGATGACAAAATCTATAACATCGATACGAAAAGGATTAAGATTAGGGAATCTAATCCTGCATACCTTTGGCAGTGTCGTTTAGGCCATATAAACGAGAAACGCCTAGAGGAGCTCCATAGAGATGGACTTCTAAGCTCATTTGATTTTGAATCATATGATGCTTGCGAATCTTGTTTACTTGGAAAAATGACAAAGGTGCCTTTCACTGGCCACAGTGAGAGAGCATTTGACTTGTTGGGGATCATACATAGTGATGTATGAGGACCCATGAGTACACAAGCTGAAGGTGGTTACTCTTACTAACTGCTTCAATAGGTTTGACTATGGCTACCTATTAAAGCATAAGTCGGAGTCTTTTGAAATAGAGATTTCAAAGTGAAGTAGAGAACTAACTTGACAAGAAAATCAAAGTCCTTCGATCCGATCGAGAAGACGAGTATTTGAGTCAAGAATTTGCTGATCATCTTAGAAGCCGTGAGATGGTCTCACGACTTACCCCTTCTGAAACCCCATGGTGGGATGGTGTTTCCGAGAGGAGGAATCGAACCCTATTAGATATGGAACGATCTATGATGAGTCAGACTGATCTTCCACCATCTTTTGGGGATATGCTTTAGAAGTTGCCGTGTTCACACTTAACCGTGTTCCGTCTAAGGCAGTTGAGAAGACACCATATGAGATATGGACTGGGAAAAGGCCAAGTTTGTGTTACCTCAAGGTTTGGGGATGTGAAGTTTATGTTAAGCAAAAGTCTAACGATAAACAGTCTTCCAAATCTCTAAAGTGTTTGTTTGTGGGATACCCCAAGGAAACAAGGGGGTATTATGTCTACTACCCATCTGACAACCAAGTGTTTGTAGTCAGAAATGGATTCTTTCTAGAAAAGGATTTTGTCTCCAAAAGAGACAGTGGGAGTAAGATAGATCTTGAAGAGGTTCGAGATCCAAAAGACACTCTAGAGGCGCAGACGGAAACTATAGAAGAGCCATAAGACATTGGGGAAGCTCCTCTAGTAACACAAGGACCACGAAGGTCTGATAGAACACGTTCTCAACCTCAAAGATATGGATTTTTGATGACTGAGAACAAGGATGTGTTGCTCATGGAGCGTGGTGAGCCTACCACCTTTCAAGAAGCTATTGTGGGTCCCAACTCTGAAAAATGGGTTGAAGCCATGAAGGCAGAGATGCAATCCATGTACGACAATAAGGTATGGACCTTAGTCGATCCACCTGAAGGTGTAAAAGCCGTTGGGTGCAAGTGGGTTTTCAAAGAGAAAACTGACATGGATGGCAACGTTAATGTCTTTAAGGCCAACCTAGTTGCGAAGGGGTTCACTCAACGTCATGGTATTGACTATGATGAAACGTTTTCCCCAGTTGCAATGGCCAAGTCCATTAGGATCCTCCTTGCCATAGCCGCATATTATGACTATGAGATATGGCAAATGGATGTCAAAACAATATTCCTTAATGGAAGGCTGCTCGAATATGTGTACATGACACAACCTGAGGGGTTTGTATGTCCAGAGGAACCAGAGAAGGTGTGCAAACTTCAGAGATCCATTTATGGATTGAAGCAAGCATCCGGCAGTTGGAATCATTGTTTTGATGAGGTAGTCAAAGAGTTTGGCTTCTTGCGATACCCTGATGAGCCTTGTGTTTACAAGAAGGTTAGTGGGAGCACGATTGTGTTCTTGGTGCTTTATGTCGATGACATATTGCTCATTGGAAATGATGTTTCTACCTTGGAGATTGTGAAATCTTGGTTGGGAAAATCATTCTCAATGAAGGACTTAGGAGAAGCTGCTTACATTCAAGGCATCAAGATCTATAAGGATAGATCTCGAAGGCTTCTTGGATTAAATCAGAGTACATACTTGGATAAGGTACTGAACAGTCCAGTATGCATGATTCAAAGAAGGGATTCATACCGATGAAACATGGTTTAGGCCTGAGCAAGAATCAGTGTCCTTAAACACTTGATGAGCGAGGGCACATGAGTGGCATCCCTTATGCTTCGGCAATAGGATCCATCATGTATGCCATGTTGTGTACTCGACCAGATGTGTCATTTGCCCTGAGTATGACGAGCCGGTTCCAAGAAGACCCTGGTAAGGATCATTGGACCGCTGTCAAAAACATCCTTAAGTACTTGAGAAGGACTAAGGATGAATTCTTGGTTTATGGTGGAACTGATGAAGAGCTATATGTAATTGGTTACACAGATGCCAATTTTCAAACCGACCAAGATGATTTTAAATCACAATCTGGATACGTGTTTCTCCTAAAGGGTGGCAGCATGAGTTGGAAAAGTTCCAAGCAGAGCATGATTGCTGATTCTACAACGAAGGCTGAGTATATAGCAGCATCAGATGGAGCGAAGGAGACTGTGTGGATTAGGAAGTTCATTGCTGAGCTTCTTGTGGTTCCCACCATTAGTGATCCTATAAACTTGTATTGTGACAATAGTGGTGTTATTGCACAAGCCAAGGAGCCCCGGTCCCACCAGAGGACCAAGCATATACTCAAACGTTATCACCTTGTTAGAGAGATGATTGATAGAGGTGATGTCAAGATATTTAAAGTAGCAGGCGAGGATAATGTTGCCGATCCTCTTACGAAACCTCTTACGCGGGTCATACATGAACGCCATGTAACGTCGATGGGGATTAGACACATTGATCCATGTACCTAGTGTAGGAACAGTTGGATTAGTGATTGTACCTAGTGCAAGTGGGAGTTTGATGGAGATTGTGCCCTAGGGCCAATCATTTTATATATATGGACATATTGTTTGACTGATTTATGAATGATAAATTGTGTCGTTATCATATAATTAGCATGTTTACTGTGATAACAATACTTGATTAATTATGTGATAATTATTCTAAACTGTCCCTGGTCGATTATTCACGTGGGAACGTGAACGAACTAAGACCAGCATGACTTTGATGTATGGAGATACATGCTTGTGATGCTTCTCGAGAGTCATGGTGCAATTATGTAAAGGGTTACAAGTTGCTGGACCGACCCGGAGTGTCCTGCATGGGTTAATCATAAGCTAGTCTCTCCTGTACACCTGTCACGATACCCTTCGACCTGAGGTCTTCATTATTCCGGCGTTGTACATGCTGAACTTTGGTCTAGTCCAACGTTGCCCATAACAGGGTAGCCATACAGGCTAGGTATAGGTTTAGTTGTAAGCCATGATGAGGAATTTGGTTGACCAAGAAGGAATTTTGTCCCTCATTAAGTTGAGAGATATTTCACTGGGCCCCTCGATGAGTTTGTCCAAGGAATGTGTGGCCACATAGGGTAATGGGACTAACTCAAGGAATCGAGAAAGTTATGGTTTGGATTACAAGGATGATTTTCCCATGCCTTATCCATGACCAAAATATCGTGTGACAATAGGGATTATGACAAGGTGGTACTAAGGTTAAGTCGTTGATGTTAAAACGATAACTCACGTGTTTTGGGTAGTCGTGATGGCTTGCTAGAGTCTGCTCTCGACCTTTGAGTCATGAAGATGGCTTGCTGCCAATTTCACATGAGGCTTGTTGGGTCACACATGAGCAGGATCAAGATACTGTTATGAGACATGAATTAGGGTTAATTCGTGAGTCACTTTAGTGACACAATTTAAGACATAGTTGAATGTCTTAGGACATGAAGTCTTGTCTTAAATAATATCTACATTTGTGATATTTAAATTTGTTAGACAAGTTTAAATATATTAATTGTTAAATAGTTAATTTGATTAATCTATTTACAATTGAATTCTTGTTTAAAATATTGGAGAATAATGAAGTGATTTAGTCTCCTAAGAGTTAGGGGATTATTGATTTATTAAATTCTCCAATATTGAAGGATAACAAGAGGAGGGTGGCGCCTCACTCTTGAATTAATTAATGAAATATGATTTTGTTAATTTGAATTCAAGATTTAAATTTGAATTCAAGATTTGAATTTGAATTCAAGATTTGAATTTGAATTAAGATATTAGGGTAATATTTTAATTCAATTTGTTAAGGATATTAATAAGATTACAACTTCCTAAGAGTTAGGTTTGTTATCTTATTTATTAAATTCATATAAAATAACAAGGAGGGTGGCGCATTCTTCAAAGATTCAAATGCAAGATTTGATCTTGCATTTTGAATTTCAAGAATGCATTTTGAATTTTAAGTTAAGATATTAATGTAATATTTTAATTAAGAATTCAAATCCTCTTGACTCATTCCAACCAATGGGAAGTGTGCATTCTGGATTTCAAGATATGATCTTGAAATTTAAATTAAGATTGCCTTTTAATTTTGAATTATAATATTAATGTAATCTTTATAATCAAGATTTGGTGATTCCCTAATTTTAAGGAGTGGGGACTCTCTATAAATACACACAGAAGTCGCATAACTCAACTAGAGAACTAGAGGAAAGTCATCTATCCGAAGAGAAAGAGGGAGAGTTCGACTAACCCTAAACTTAGGGTTTTAGAGGCGATTTGTGTGTGAGAAAGAGAGAGAGGCGCCAAACCCTAGAGTTAGTGGCCAAGAAGTTGGTTCTTGGTGCGCCACTTTGAGTTCTTGGATACTTCAAAAAGTGTTCTTGATATTCCAAGATTGTAGATCCGGTCCCATAATCTCTTGGAGAAGAGATTGGAGGCTAGCACCTGAGTATCTGCCAAATTGTTCGTGTAGATCACCGGCAGAGGAAGGATACGAGTCTGTGGACTTCTTGGTATTGCAACCTTTCAAGCAACCGTCTGATTTAGATAAACGTCTTATTTCACTTGTATAAACACAAATAGTGGATCCTATGGAGGAGATTATAAGTTTTGTAAAAATTTTATTTTTACCTTTTCCGCTGCGTTTTGCTCCATAATCTCCAACAATCCAACAGCCTGTCACCTAAGGAATCCACCTTAGGCCATCCAATGAAATCCACCAAAGGACATTACCCAAATACTCATCGCGAGTAATGGGGAGGATCACACTCCTCAGTGAATCATGACACGTACACCACACACAATATCACAATCACAAACCAATAGCATAGCCATCCATGAACTCATTCTCTTCATTCATAAATCTCAACATTACATACTATCGACCTTTATCACATATTGATCCATTCAATAACATTTAACCTCCATTTAATCACAACTCACTTAACATTAACATTGCATATTCAGCTAACACATATCACACATACCAATCTATATTCATTATCTTATTACACTGGGCATCTATGAAGTATAATCAAATACATTCTTGGACAAAAATATAATTCATTTGGTGATTCATTCCATTTACTTACCATTCCCTTACCATACACATCTTATCTTCCACATACATTTCCATTCCAAACGCATACATAGACATATTCTTTCATTAATAAACTAATCTTCTTTATTCACAAATCCAGTCAATTATTATCAACTAAACCTTTTCTTTTCTAATTACTTATACCAATACATATTCCTTTCAATCTATCATTTACCGTACACTTTATTATCCAACATATCATACTTACTCATACATTTTTAACATTCATATCAACAAACTATTCTATAATTCATTCCATTCCATACTCAATTAATCAAACCCATTCATATATAAACATATTAACTTTTACCAAACCAATTAAACATCATTTAATCTTATTTACATACAAATATATATAATCAAACAAGTCCCAAATGAAAACCCATTCATAAAGTATAGAAAAGTAGCACTTTTGAGGGTTTGGGCGAACATCATAAAAACAGGGCAGAAAAAGCTACGTTTTAGTCCCTAAATTCATCCTTCTGAACTTCTATCACCCAAACATGTTTTCTAACTCCAAACCCCTCAATCATACAACCAAATCTTTCATTTAACAACTCTAAACACAACCCAAAACACTTCAATCATCACAAACCATCAAATATACACAAAATTCCCAAATATCAAAACCTAACTCAAACCCTAAGAACTCATGTGAGAAATAGAACTTGAGATGAGGAGACAAAGACTAGAACCCTACCTCTTGGAGCTTGGACCTTGATCTTCCACTTCCCACTTTGTCTTCATCTTCCTCTTTTCTTCCCTTCGTCATCTTCTTCTTCTTCTTCTCCTTCTTCTCCTTCTTTCCTCTTCTTTCTCTTTCCTTTTTCTTTTTCTCCACTTTTTTCCTTCTTTTCCTTCCCCCACCCGTGCTCTCTCTCTCCCTCTTTATATATATTATATATTATTTAATAACAAAGGTTAAAACTATATATTTTACCCTCAAACTTTATAGTTTATATTAAAATACTCCTTCTCACTTATATCTCTTCACAAAACTCTTATTTATTCTATTCTAATCCCTCTTATCATGTTTTACTCACAAGCTTGATTACTTCTATTATAATTACAACTTCTAAAAGTTGCAATTTAGTCCCTTGCTACTTTCGGGTATTACATTTCTCCCCCACTTGATTAAAATTTCGTCGTCGAAATTTTACTCCACGCTTCCGCTGCAACTTTGATTCCAAGAATCCACCTTCACACCTATTCTCCATACTTGGAATTGGCTTTCAGCCCTTAAACAGCCCTAGGGAACACGTTCTCAATCCTTGGTAATATAATCACTTCTAATAAATGAAACACTAATAGGATTGACCATTCCCATTAGCATGAAATTTAAGAGCAACAATCACCTTACCAAGGAAAGTCCGACAATCCCTAATAGAAAACTATAGTGTCCCTTGAACCAGATAATAACTACATCCACCAACTGCCATGGCTCAGCGGTGACGAGGCACCCATATCCAAGGTCATTCTACCTATGACTTTGTCTAAAACAGCCACAACCTACAGAGCTGATCAAAAACTTTTGCTCTGATACCATAATGTAACATCCTTATAAAATTAAGGATAATTCTTATATCAAATAAGAAACTAGAGATAAATGACCCAAATTAAAACTAAAATACATGAGGCTCAGCCTCTATAAAAGCCACGCAGGGCCCAATTCAGAATACGATAAATAAAATCTAACTAACTGCACTTCTTCACCTGACTCCCAGCACGACCTCAACGATCCTAAACCTGCACTAACACAACTGAAATGTTGTAGGGTGAGAATCTAGGGGATTCTCAGTAGGGTTTAAGTCTCTCTGCTTAAACCACAGTCCCCACTCAAACACATACTTCAAACAAGAATTCACACATGCATTCCTAACATACTAGCAAGTCTAGGAACATTCATATATCTAGCAACTTAATCATTTAACTAATAATAATCATTCAGATCAACCAATAATAACATATATGTATAAACAGGAAGCTGGCGGTGACAGTCAAGTCAACCGATACTTCAGAATAGGTATACCAGCACAGTAGTAGAATATCTCAATGAACAATAACAAAGCAACCAATTTCAAATACACAATATCTCCACTTAATATCAATCATACGTCATATATATACCATTCATACAACAAGGCTGGTGGTGACAATCGAGTCTACCGATACCCCCATCCGAGTAAACCAGCACAAGTGTCATGATCATAAAACAAGTGGTCATCTAGACCAAGGCTTTCCAGAGCGTCCTCCGGCGTGCGCACAATCCAACAGCCTGTCACCTAAGGAATCCACCTTAGGCCATCCAATGGAATCCACCAAAGGACATTACCCAAATACTCATCGCGAGTAATGGGGAGGATCACACTCCTCAGTGAATCATGACACGTATACCACACACAATATCACAATCACATACCAATAGCATAGCCATCCATGAACTCATTCTCTTCATTCATAAATCTCTACATTACATACTATCCACCTTTATCACATATTCATCCATTCAATAACATTTAACCTCCATTTAATCACAAGTTACTTAACATTAACATTGCATATTCAGCTAACACATATCACACATACCAATCTATATTCATTATGTTATTACACTGGGCATCCAAGAAGTATAATCAAATACATTCTTGGACAACAATATAATTCATTTGGTGATTCATTCCATTTACTTACCATTCCCTTACCATACACATCTTATCTTCCACATACATTTCCATTCAAAGCGCATACATAGACATATTCTTTCATTAATAAACTAATCTTCTTATTCACAAATCCAGTCAATTATTATCAACTAAACCTTTTCTTTTCTAATTACTTATACCAATACATATTCCTTTCAATCTATCATTTACCATACACTTTATTATCCAACATTTCATACTTACTTACCCATACATTTTTAACATTCATATCAACAAACTATTCTATAATTCATTCCATTCCATACTCAATTAATCAAACCCATTCATATACAAACATTTTTTAGCAAACCAATTAAACATCATTTAATCTTATTTACATACAAATATATAATCAAACAAGTCCCAAATGAAAACCCATTCAAAAAGTATGGAAAAGTAGCACTTTTGAGGGTTTGGGCAAACATCATAAAAATAGGGCAGAAAAAGCTACATTTTAGTCCCTAAATTCATCAGTGCCAACTTTTATCACCCAAACATGTTTTCTAACTCCAAACCCCTCAATCATAAATCTTTCATTTCACAACTCAAAACACACCCAAAAACACTTCAATCATCACAAACCATCAAATGTACACAAAATTCACAAATATCAAAACCTAACTCAAACCCTAAGAACTCATGTGAGAAATAGAACTTGAGATGAGGAGACAAAGACTAGAACCCTACCTCTTGGAGCTTGGACCTTGAACTTCCACTTCCCACTTCGTCTTCATCTTCCTCTTTTCTTCCCTTCGTCATCTTCTTCTTCTTCTTCTCCTTCTTCTCCTTCTTTCCTCTTCTTTCTCTTTCCTTTTTCTTTTTCTCCACTTTTTTCTTTCTTTTCCTTCCCCCACCCGTGCTCTCTCTCTCCCTCTTTATATATATTATTTAATAACAAAGGTTAAAACTATATATTTTAACCTCAAACTTTATAGTTTATATTAAAATACTCCTTCTCACTTATATCTCTTCACAAAACTCTTATTTATTCTATTTTAATCCCTCTTATCAAGTTTTACTCACATGCTTGATTACTTCTCTTATAATTACAACTTCTAAAAGTTGCAATTTAGTCCCTTGCTACTTCCGGGTATTACAGACACCAACTCACTCTTTTAAGTAGTAAAGATTTATTCGTATCTCTCGATCTCATATCATATCCGAACTCAATGAAATCATAGCGGCATGTTTTTATTGACAAGTTCTTTGGGGTTGTCGACAAATATATGAATATGATCAAGGACATGATCCTATTTGCTTCATTTGAGTCACTTTAAAGTCAATGGTGAATCCTTCGCCATGTTGATTCAAGTAATCTACTTTTTGCGGTAATAGGGATGATAATATTTTGTTTGCAATGAATAATATGACATCTATAATACTGATCGTAAGAGGTCTGGCAATCTTCATTCTTGAGCTCCTGAGACTCTCTTTAAACTTATGCCCAAATGATTCGCAACTTGTTTTATTTTTTATTTAAAAATATATAATTTTCTCTCCTCTTTGGCATTGGATGGACACCTGTGTTGAACGGCTTGCAATAGACACATATTACAAGTGTTGTTGTTAAAATGGGACCAACTGAGCTTGACCAGATCCAAGCCTTTTTTTTTTTATTTTAACACATAGTTTTTAGGGTTAAGTGGAGTTGGCCAATATAATTTTATAAATAGGTCAGCATTTTTTTAGCCCCAAGTGTCTACTATGATAATAGGCCCAATAATTAGGAGGCCCAAAGTACTCAAACTAGTAGCGTGCAAACCCAACAAAGGAATCACCCAGGTGTGAACGCCTCATGCTCCTTCATCAGTTGAGGACGCCAACAAGAGGGCGTCCACGTGGAGGCGAGTAAGGAAACATTGCCAGATCAATCAAGAATCAATCAGAGATCAATCAAGATCCCCCTGATTGATTCCCTCATTAATAGCGCCTTGCCCACTAAGGCATCCTCGCAAGAAAGGAAAGTACGTGGGAGCCAAGGATCATAATCAGATCAGCTGAAGATCACAATCAGATCAGCCAAATCGGCTGAGATCACAATCAGCCATTCAAGCATTTATGGTAAGATCTCATCAGATCACCCTCAACCAGTATAAAAGGGAAGCCCTTCACACTGGACAAAGGTACGCACTCTATCCATTCTATTGAGATTATTGTGCTCAACCCCTTACTAACTTAAGCATCGGAGGTGAATCGCAGGGCCACCCCTGCGTGTTCATTGACTTGTAGGCGACTTCCGACCCAGAGTTGCCTCATCGAACCAGGTAATGCCCCTCGGCAATAACCAGGTTCATCACTGGCGCCGTCCGTGGGGACTTTTCATACAAAGTCCTATTTAAATTTATATTGAATTGCTGATTTCTGTTTATAGTTTTCTTTCCTGCACAAGAACTCGTAGGTTGAATCACGTAAATTTTCCCTTATTTCTGTCTTTTCAATCTGTGTGTTCATCGAACCAGAAAGAAAAATGACATCAACTCCAGCTGATCAACAAACTCCGGGAGGCTTAGTGGCTCAATCCATGCAGGATTCGACGCTCGCTCCTCCTCCTGGATTCCCTACCATTCAGGAAGCCGAACCCAGCGCCTCTGGGATAGATCACCATAACGGAAGAAGATAGGATTGCTGCACTCATGGCTGACATGCGGATAGAGATGGAAGCACTGCGCAAAGACATCCGGGACATGGTTATGGGCAAAGGAAAGCGAGTTGCTGAAGATGCTGACTCGGAACCTGTACCTCCAGAAGGAAACCCAGGGAGCCAAGAAAAGCAAGCACCCCTGAACTACCCTCCATCTGCTCAAGTGGTAGCTCCCAGTCAGCCTACCCAACCTACCCAGCAGCAGACCTGGTCCGACGCCTACGCCTACTCGCCTCAGGGTTACTATTATCCGCAGGGGTACTATCCTCAGTATTACCCTGGATACGGCGTCTCTAGAGGATCCAGTGGAACCTATCAGCCCGTGAGCGCCCAAGAATTGGCGCCACCGGCCAACCCATTGGGACAAGTGAGAACGCCCCATCTGGCGGTAGGAATCTTTGCACCCCATGTGCAGGCTGTGGAACTTGATTAGCATAAAATATATGTCCACCATTTTATAAAACCCAGTAAAATTTATTATTGGTGGCTAAGATCCCTATTTCACCAAAATTTACCGTCGCTGAGGGCGATCATGCACCTTTTGGTTATTTAGGTAGGTAACTCTTTACCAATCACATCATATGTGACTCTTAGATCCTTATGGGACTGTATCATCATATGATACTTTTTATGGCATGTTTATCCCATCTAATGCCTTGAGGTCCAAAACCGTTTTGATAACCCCATTAAGTCACACAATAAAACTTGTGAATGGCAAGGCCCAAACGACGAGGCCGAAGCCCAGCCCCATATCATCAACGGCACCACTTAAATACGTGTCGCTGAGGGCGATCACCGCATTTAAAGACCCAAGATTTCAATGGGCGTCGAACTGAATCTCCCATTCACCCGTGTGTCCTCGAGGTCAAGATAGATACGTGTCCCTGAGGGCGATCACCGCTCTATGATGAACAAGATTTCCACAGGGTGTTTTATTGATGGCATTAAAACTTAAGATTTTCTAAAAGGGTTAAATTTCATAAAATCGTTCCGTTATATATAGTTTAATTCTAAAACTCCTTTTAAAATTAAACGAGCCATGTCACATGTTTATTTCCCCATGTATCATATACATATAAACATGTGCATGGATCTTGCATCATATGCAAAATCCCACGCCCGCATCGTATACGTTGTTGTAGCGTTTAATGTAGAAAGCATGTTAAAATCGCGTCCTAAACATACATCTAGCGCTTTGCATCACATACAATGCTAAAATGTAAAACAGATATATATCGTGTTTAGATATGGCCCACCTATCCTAACAATTCTCCCAAGCCAATGAGAGAATTTTTCTAAAAAGAAACGTAAAATTACAAGAGAGTAAACCCCAGTTACATTGAGGTATAAACTGAAAAGTAAAATTACATCGGATAGAGGGAGACGACACGCAGGCCGTATACACCAAAAACCTAGAGCCATATCCAACACCACACAATTACATATATGAACACTTCATACAATCATGTCAAACACAATATATATCCAACACATATCAAAAACGATTTTTATAGGTGTTAATTAGCATGTGCAATTTTAACATGTCATTTTCTTGAATTTAGGCCCATTATCAATAATTATAAAATTCAAGAATCATATTCAAGAATTTAATTATTGATCTGAAAACTTTATAAAATTCACAATTTTAATAAATTTTCAGCCAACCCTTTTATAATTATAATTAAAACAATTTTAACTATAATTATAAGGAATTTCGACTTTGGCCTATTATTTCAAGAAAATCTTAAAATCAATCATATTGATTTCTTTATGTATCATATACATAAAATTCGCACTCTTAGCATTAATTCCAAAAAGTTTTGGTGGATCTTTTTCGTAAAACATCAACTATCATGCCAATGAAAAACGGTAAAAACATACATTATACTTCACATGTATAATCACCAAAACCAATACAGATCCAAGAATAGCGTGGCTCTGATACCACTGTTGGGAAATCGCCATGCATGTAAAGCAGCGGAAACGTGTGTAAAACAAAAAAAATTAAACCATACATAGCGATTTCTTTCCCAATAGATCCGCTATATGGATTTGTATCGGTGTAAGGTCAAGAATTTACCCAAATCGATGGCTGTTCTTTGCGTTTACGAATGTGAGGAGTCCACTCCGAGTGTGGTCCCTCCACCGGTGATCCACACAAACAGTTTGGTAGATGCCTAGGTGCTAGCCACGTTCACTTCTCCAAGCAAACCGGGAGCCTTATCTACGGTGTTCTTGGGTTCAAGAACACTTCTCAAACTCCAAGATAAGATGACGCCTTTTGATCAAAACCAACCAAGATGTTTTAAATCGCAGTTTGAATACGTATTTCTCTTGAACGGTAGCCTCGTGAGTTGGAAAGGTTCCAAATAGAGCACGATTACTGATTCTACAAACATAAGGTTGGTCGCGTGAAGACGCGAACCGTAAAACTTGTGTCTGAGGTAATTTTGGTGGTTACCCTGTGGAGACAGGAAAGACACCAAATGGGACTGGGNACAAAACCTAAAACAATTCTAGGCTTTGCGCCACTTTCTCTCTCTAGAAAGATTAGGGTTGTGTTTTCTCTCACAAACTTTCACCAAGACTCAAAACAATTTTGATCTTGTGAACTTTGCTAGCTAAAGTCGAAATTCCCAAGGTATGAGAGACTCTCTCTTCTAAGTCGACTTAGGGCTACATATATATATATAGTTTAGGCTTTGATAATTATAATTAGGGTTTTCCCAAAAATATACAATTATCAAATTATTAAATCATGAGATTACACTAATATCATGATTTTAGGACTTGAATTCCTAATTATAATATTACCTTAATATTATAATTTGGATCCAAATGCAATCTTGGAGAATCAANATTGGATTAGGATTCCCTAAGATTAGGAATGAGAAGACTATAAATAAGGCTCTAGGCTCCTATCACAAAAACAAGTCACAACTGTTGGAGATTGTGCCCTAGGGCCAATCATTTTATAAATATGTTTTGAACATATTAATTAATTTATGGAGATAAATTAATGGTTATCATATTATTAGCGTGTTTACTATGATAACAATCCTTGATTAATTATATGATAAATAATCTAAAACTGTCCCTGGTCGATCATTCAAGTGGGAGCGTAAATGAACCAAGACCAGCATGACCTCGGTGTAT
>QANZ01012447.1:0-21989 GCA_003254925.1 Chamaecrista fasciculata
ACTATGTTTTATTAGAAGAATTAAGAAAAACATTACATGTTGAGTTTCATTTTCTATAAAAAGAATTAAATTTTAGGGTAAATTACAAAATAGGGTCTTGTGGTTTGGCCCCGCTTCAGATAGGGTACATGTGGTTTGAAAAGTTTCAAATTGGGGCCTGAGGTTTACGCCGTTTGCAAAATAGGGTCTAGGTGGTTTTGGCTGTTAAAAATAACGGTGCACGTGATTATCACGTGCACCCTAACCTGACTATTTTTTTTTTCTCAAATCACCTTCATTCTCATCTCTCTCTCGCACGAACCCGGGGCAGCCTTCACCTTCATTCTTCACCTTCAGTCTCTCGTCTTCGTTCTCTCTCGCGACAAATCGAACCCTTCACCTTCATTCTTCACCTTCAGTCTCTCCTCCAACCCTCACATGGCTGACACTCAACCTGCAACTTCACCTCCGCAAGACTTATCTGCCTATAAATCGCGACTCAAAACCGAAAAGAGGGTGTAATTTTGGCTGAAAAAAGAGGGGTTTTGCGTTTCGATTTCGTCTTGTGAGAGAGAGAGATAGAGCGTCGTGGTTGTTCGTCTGAAAATAGGGCTAAGAGAGACAGAATCGAGAGCGAAATCGTGAGAAAAATCGCCGGCGAAACTTCGAAGGTTGAAGTTCGATTTTGACGATTTTGTGCGCGATTTTTCGTGTTTGGTTGTTGATTCCTTGTTTTTGTTGCTTCGAATCAGTTTGGAGTTACTCCATTTTCCGTCGTGGCTGTTGATTTTTCGTGTTTGGTTGTTGATTCCTTGTTTTGCTCCGCTGTTCTCTCCCTTTTCCGGCGCCGTCGCCGAGGAATTGATGAACTGATGAACGATTTTAGTCACCACCACCTGGATCGTGGTGATGATGGCATTTGTAGATCTGACGATTATGGCGGACGAATGGTGATGATGGCGGAGAAGACGAAGATGATGAATGATGATGCCCGGCGGGTTGAACCTTCAGATTTGGAGATGGGAGATTGGAGATTGAGATGTGGAGATGGGTATAATGATGATGATGATGAAAAGAGGAAGATGAAGATCGAAGATGATGAATGATGATGATGAATCGAAGACGAAGATGATGAATGATGAAGATTTAGGGACCATAATGTTATTTTTTTAATTCTGATTTAATAAATTTGAGGCAAGGTGAAGAGGAAAGTAGGATTTAGGGACCAAATTGCAAGAGAGTTGTTTTTTTAGAGGTTTAGGATTTAGGGTTTAGAGTTTAGGGTTTTAGGGTTTTTATTATTTTTAAGGACTAAATAGGAATGTTTGGAAGAGTTTTGGGACACTTTAAAATTTTATTTTGAGGATTTGGGACTAAAATGAATGAAGATGATAAAGATCATAAACTTTTTTTAATAACTTTCTAGTCCTTAGGATGAAATTGTAAGAAATAGGGATTCAAACGCAAAAAAATTAATAGTTAGAGTCTTAAAATAGTATTTTAACTAAAGACCCTGAGATTGTTATCACGTGCACCGTTAGTTTTTTGACGGTCAAAACCACCTAGACCCTATTTTGCAAACGGAGTTAACCTCAGGCCCCAATTTGAAACTTTTCAAATCACATGTACCCTATCTGAAATAGGGTCAAACCACAGGACCCTATTTTGTAATTTACCCTAAATTTTATATAAAAATATTAGTGTTATATTAAACCGAAACTAGTATCATAAGATTAAAAAAATAATAATTTTATAAATAAAAAATATTAAAATATGAAAACTGATCACATTTTTTTAGAAATTCTAACGCTAAAACAAAACCAAATTATTCAAAATTTTCAATAATTAAAAATTAAAATTTATTCAAACAAAACATGAAACTGATCCGGATATGAAATTATGGAAATAAAGCATTTCCCTAAACCTTACATATAAATGAGTATAATAACAATTTAGTTCTTAGAAGTTTATTGAATTGATAATTCAACTTTTGAAAGATCAAAATATACAATTTAAGCTTTTAAAAATCAAAACAATATATTTATTAATTCTTTTCATGGATCAAAGAATATAGGTTTTTAACTTTTCAAGAATTAAACGATGTATTTCAATATTTAAAGAACTGAATTGTTAACTCGATAATTTTTGAATTATCAAGTTGTTAGTTTATTCAACCTAATCCCTTTCAAACAACATAAATTTATTCAAAGGATGCCATTGCCATTTTCCACCCAAAACAAAGCTCAAGCTAGCCATTTCTAGTTTTCCCACGCACTTCCATCTTCTAGTGCTCGATTTCTTTGTGCTACTTCAAAATCAAGAGTGGAGCATATCATGCAATTTTTGAACAAAAGCATCAATGTAAGAGTTCTCTAGTCCCTCACTGCACAAGAACTTCCTCCATTTGGCATGGTTGTTTCTTATTTCTTGACCCACTTCACTGCCTTCTTCCATTGCATCTTTCACAGTCTTGCACACGCCTTCCTTTGTGAATGTCCCATCTTGTTCATCTCTCTCAATCTCTATTCCAACTTTCAGATCCCCATCCATTATTTTTGCATTTATGAATTGGTCTCCACGATATGGAAGCAGTACTAATTGACCCTCAGTGACTATGGCCTCTATGAGTGAGCTTGAACCACAATGAGTTACAAAGCCACCCACAGAAGGATGCTTTAATATCAATTGCTGTTGAATCCAATCTCCATGAATCACTCCTCTTCCCTCTGTTCTCTCTCTGAACCCTACTGGCAATGCTGACTCAATATTGTTCGCTCCAACCGGAGGCTTCAATGCAGCCAAGAAAGGCATACCAGTGAGCTCTAAACCCAACACAAGTTCTTGAAATAGGTCCTTGCTCAGAACACATTCAGTTCCCAATGCACAGAAAACAACACTCTTGGGTTTGAAATTCCCCAACCAATTTACCCATTTTTCTTCTAAGCGCGAAATTGGAGGCTCTGGCAGAATAGGACCTGCCAAAAGCACATGTCTTTTCAATTGGGTCTCAATGTAGTCACAATATGGCCCTTCCATTTCCTTGCAAGTCTTGAAAACAATGGCATCACTATTCATGAGAGACATCCATTGGCGAGCCATAAATGAAACTCCTTTCCCATATTCCATCTTAAGGCCATTGGCTATCCCTTTGGCTTCATAGGGTCTCATTTTAATGGATGATGACTTGGGAAATCCAGGAGGAGGGTTGATGAGATCAGACTCTGAGAATGGTTGATCATTGGATTCTCTTTCCGGGCTTAGGTAATACCCCACCGTAGCAGGGCTAACTACGCAGTAATGCAATGGCTTGATGCCCAAACCTCGTGCCAAAGAAGGGATCCAACTAGCGAAATCATAGAAAATGAAGTGGGGTTTAAGGTTTCTGAGACAAGCTTCAATTGTAGGCTGAGTGAGGTTCATGGCTGTTATAAGGAGAGTATGTAGAGGTTGAGGAAGACCTTTTGTTGTTTCTGTGCCAAGAGGGAGGCCATCAACGTGTGGGAGAGTGATGGGAATGAAGGAAATGAGATGAGGATGAAGATTGAGATGTTCCACTGTGGATTGTGTGTTTTTGGGGATGAAAAATGAGATCTTGTGACCTCTCTCGGCTAGTTTGTTGGAAATCTGAAGGAAAGGGGTTATATGTCCTATGGCAAGCCAAGGGTACATTGCTATGTGAAGGGATTTAGCGTGCATGATTGTAGATTGATTAAAGTAGTATTATGGATAGGATTAAAGAGAGAGATTGCTTGATGATGGTAGTATATATATCATATACACGTTGCAGGGTCTGGTTTTTATGGAGAATGTTAATGTGGAGTTCTATATATAGTTGTCATGAACTCCTCGAATTGTGAGTTTTCTTTTTTTCTTTTTATTATAGAATTGTGAGTTTTCTGAAAAAGAGGAACGAAAGAAATGATGAAAAGAGTTTCAATCATGCTCGGTAATGAGAGAGCGACGTTGGAACTTGAAGGATCCCCCTACCTAATTCATGGCCTTTTGGATTGTTAATTCGCTCAAAATTCTAGGATTTCAATTTTCAAGTGTGCTTTTTTTATGGTTGATAGTTGGTGAGAAGTGTAGTGTTCTTATTGGTTAAATAAATAAGAAGGTGTTTGGTATATGAAAAGAAGACAAATTATAATTTAAGATATACCAAAATTAATACAGATACAAAACAAAAAAAAGGGGAACTTTAATCGATATATTATATTTTTATTATAATTTAAAACTACTTCCATACTTGACAGATAAATAAAATTGATTTGTGCAGAAAATATTTAGAAAAAAGAAATAACATGGGACAAATATTTGTAGAACTGGTTAACAGAAAATTATAAATACAACTTATACACAAAACTCTTTTTGAATTCGTGACTCAATGTATGTGTGGGGTTGAAACTTGAAAGAGATAGATACCAGGATTGTTTGACAAAACTCAAAAGGAACAATAAGAAAACATGTCTATAAACCCATTTTTGTAAATTTCAAAAAAATTTGGGAGCATTCTGTAATTTTTGCAAAAATTTGAAGTTCATTCTCCTTCCACTAAACGCACAATTTTGTATGACTAAAATGTATTTATTTTCCAAACTTAGGACTAATATGTAATTTCACCCTTTTTCCAATATTTTTTAAAATTACATTTTGACCCAAAAACTTTTTTATAATTTTCATATTAGTCCTCCAATATTATGGTTTAGGGACTTTTTGTAAATTTTGAAATTATTTGGGGGAATTTTGTAATTTTTGCAAAAATTTGTGAAATTCCTATTCACACCCTCCATAAAATTACATAGTTTTGACACAAATTTGGGTTGGGTTGGGTCAAATCCATAGTTTACCCAACCCAATTCAAATTTTAATGGTTAATTTTTTTTAACTAAACCCATGTTGACCCATTATTTAAATAGTTGGATCATGATTAGTTTAAAGGATAGATGGATTGAGTTGGGTTAATGGGCTACCCTTAAGTTGGACCACTAATATATCTTATTTCATTTAATAAATTTGACAACACAGATATATCAAATTTTAGGCAAAATTACTATTTAATTTTATGTTTAGAGCCAGATTTAATTTTTTTACTAATGCTTTATTTAAGTTAATCTTTTATGACATCAAAAAGACTCATTTTCCTTTTCTATATCTAATACCTATACCATCTTAGTTTTTAATAAAATAAGTTATCTAAAAACTTTAATATCAGTATTTTTTGATAAATACCATAATTGTTTTTATACAATTTTGACTATACATTACTTATAAAAGATATGATTTATTTGAAGAATTAAAAAAGCTAATTGAAATGATGAGTTTCATTTTCTATAAAATGAATTAAAATTTAAATCAAAATATTAGTGATATATTAAACCGAAACTAGTATCATAAGATTAAGACAAAAGTACTCTTGGTACCTCTAAAATATGTAGTCATTTTCAATTGTGCTCTCAAAGTTTTTTTTAGTCAATTGTACCCCCAAAATATGGGGCCAGTTTCAGTTATATCTCTAAAGTTTTTTTTTTGTTAATTATACCCTCAATCTTTTCTTTTTTGTGTTAATTGTATCCCCAAATTGGGGGGTATTTGGGGGTACAATTGACTCAAATGTGAAACATTAGGGGTATAATTGACTAAAAAAAAATTTGGGGGTATAACTGAAACTGACCTTATACTTTGAGGATACAACTGAAAATGACCGCATACTTTGGGGATACCAATAGTACTTTTTGCCTAAGATTAAAAAAATTAATTTTATGGTCAGCGTCAGAGCCTTAAATGGAGCACCGATCTGCAGAAGATTAGTCATTGGCCTGTCGGGCTGGGAATACATTGGGAAACAATTTTTTTTTTTATAAATTTAGAATATTAAAATATGAAAACTGATCACATTTTTTCTAAGAAATTCTAACAGTAAAACAAAACCAAATTATTCAAAATTATCAATAATTAAAAAAAAATTATTCTGACAAAACATGAAACTGATCCCAATCTCAAATTATGGTAATAAAGCATTTCCCTAAACCTTGTATATAATCGAGTACACTAACAATTTAGTCCCTGAAAGATTACTGAATTGACAACTCAATCTATGAAAGATTAAAATACATAATTTAGTCTTTAAAAAATAAAAACAATATACTTATTAATTATTTTCATGGATTAAAGAGTATGCATTTTTAACCTTTCAAGGATTAAATGGTGTATTTTAATCTTTTAAGGATTGAATTATCAACTCGATAATCTTTCAAGTACCGAATTGATAATTTACTGAACCTAATCCCTTTTACACAACATGAATTTATTCAAAGCTAGGCCATTGTCATTTTCCTCCCATAACAAAGCTCAAGCTAGCTCTTCCTAGTTTTCCCAAGAATTTCCATTTTCTAGTGCTCGATTTCTTTCTGCTACTTCAAAATCAAGAGTGGAGCATATCATGCAGCTTCTGATCTAAAGCATCAATGTAAGAGTTCTCTAGCCCTTCACTGCACAAGAACTTCCTCCATTTGGAATGGTTGCTTCTTATTTCTTGACCCACTTCACTCCCTTCCTCCATTGCATCTCTCACAGCCTTACACACGCCTTCTTTTGTGAATTTCCCATCTTGTTCATCTCTCTCAATCTCTATTCCAACTTTCAAGTCCCCACCCATCAGTCTTGCATTTATAAACTGGTCTCCACGATATGGAAGCAATACTAATTGACACTCACTCACCATGCCTTCTGTGAACGACCCTAAACCACAGTGAGTCACAAACGCACCCACAGAAGGGTGGTTCAATATCAATTGTTGCTGAACAAAACCTCCATGAACCACTCCTCTTCCCTCTGTTCTCTCTTTGAACCCTTCTGGCAATGCTGACTCAATTGTCTTTGTTCCAACTGGAGGCTTCAATGCAGCCAAGAAAGGCATACCAGTGAGCTCTAAACCCAACACAAGTTCTTGAAACATGTCCTTACTCAAAACACATTCAGTTCCCAATGCACAGAAAACAACACTTTTAGGTTTGAAATCCCCCAACCAATTTAACCATTTTTCTTTTAAGCTCGAAATTGGAGGCTCTGGCAGAACAGGACCTGCCAAAAGCACCTGCCTTTTCAATTGGGTCTCGATGTAGTCACAATATGGCCCTTCCATTTCCCTGCAAGTCTTGAAAACAATGGCATCACTATTCACGAGAGACATCCGTTGGCGAGCCATAAATGAAACTCCTTTCCCAGATTCCATCTTAAGGCCATTGGCTATCCCTCTGGCTTCATGGGGTCTCATTCTAATGGATGATGACTTGGGAAATCCAGGAGGAGGGTTGATGAGATCAAACTCTGAGAATGGCTCATCATTGGATTCTCTTTCTGGGCTTAGGCAATACCCCACAGTAGCAGGGCTGACTGTGTAGTAATGCAATGGCTTGATGCCCAAACCTCGTGCCAAAGAAGGGATCCAACAAGCGAAATCATAGAAAATGAAATGGGGTTTAAGGTCTCTAAGACAAGCTTCAATGGCAGGCTGAGTGAGGTTCATGGCTGTTATAAGGAGAGTATGTAGAGGGTAAGGAAGACCTTTTGTTGTTTCTGTGCCAAGAGGGAGGCCATCAACGTGTGGGAGAGTGATGGGGATGAAGGAAATGAGATGAGGATGAAGATTGAGATGTTGGACTTTGGATTGTGTGTTTTTGGGGATGAAAAATGAGATCTTGTGACCTCTCTCGGCTAGTTTGTTGGCAATGTGAAAGAAAGGGGTAATATGTCCTATGGCAAGCCAAGGGTACATTGCTATGTGAAGGGATTTAGCGTCCATGGTTGTAGATTGATGAAAGTAGTATAATGGATGGGATGAAAGAGAGAGATTGCTTGATATTAGTTACATACTAGCTACCATGAAGCAATCTCTCTCTTTTATATATCTTTTCTAAATTATCAATTCGGTACTTAAAGTAGTATCTTTATCTAATTTATTTATTTATGTCCTTATTTTTTAAATGATATGATTTTCATTAAATAATATATTTAGTTCTTCCTAAAGACTGTTATCCTTATCTAATTTATTTATTTATTTCTGTCTTTATTTTAAAATGGTATGTATATATATTTTCTAAAAACTGTCTTATCTTTATCTAATTTATTTATTTATGTCTATATTTTTATAAATAATATCTAATTTATTTATTCATTAAGTGATATCTTCATTATGAAAGATATTTTTCTAAAGATTGTTCGATACAAAAAAATAATAAAAGACATAATGTATATGTATTTCCTATAATAATTAATAGAAGATCTCCTAATTAATAATTAGCAAACAANAAAAAAAAAAAAAAAAAACTTGCTCCTTAAAATATCATTGAGTTGAAATATACAATATAATTTATGAAAGATATTGAGCTATCAATTTAATAAATTTTCATTGAGTAAATAATTTATTTACTCGAAAATAAATCTTGTCTCAAAATAGTGGCTCGTTGATTCGCTTTAATTTATGGCTGCCATGCACACATGCATAGGCTATAAAGTCATAAAATAACATGGAAGAATACAAAAATTCTTGTCTTTGTAAAATCTATTCCTCCATAAGATTATTTTATATCATATATGTACAATATTATAAACAAAATATTATAACATATCAAAAGGAGATTGGGTAGACTAATTAATTTTATTATTGTTATTTATTTCACGTACCATAATGCGTTGGATGTGAGATTTGGATCAGTGTTTGTGTTAAGAAATTAGTTAGTTGTAAAATAATAGTGGTTAATTTGGATTTAGTCTCACCTTATAACTTAGTTTTGGACCTAATAATGATACACTATGATATTGTAAGATGATTGAACTGACTATGTATCCATGATGGGTAAGTAAGTCTAATTAAACTCCAATCATGAATTTTAGTTTTACTGATATACGTACAGTGCATGTCACGATGTCATATCTGAACTAACATCTTAATAAAAAGGCACTGATCTTATATATTTTTACATATAAATTTGATTTTAGAACAAATCTGACAACAAAAATACAATAGACATTATACCTAGTCCTACTTAAACAACAAAAGAAAAAAAAAATAAAGCAATTCCAACCATAAGACAAAGATACATAAATCAAGCTCTCTATGTTAAAAGTAAATAACGAGTCATGTCAACCCCTTTGTGCTACTTCAAAATTAAGAGTGAAGCATATCATGTAGCTTCTGATCAAAAACATCAATGTAAGAGTCCTCTAGCCCTTCACTGCACAAGAACTTCCTCCATTTATCATGGTTGCTTCTGATTACTTGACCCATTTCACTACTTTCTTCCATTGCAGCTCTCACAGCCTCACACACAGCTTCTTTTGTGAATCTCCCATTTTGTTCATCTCTCTCAACCTCTATTCCAACTTTCAAATCCCCACCCATTACTCTTGCATTAACAAACTGGTCTCCTGCATATGGAAGCAGTATTAATTGACACTCGGTGACTATGGCCTCTGTGAGTGAGCCTGAACCACAATGAGTCACAAAGCCACCCACAGAAGGATGTTTTAATATCAATTGTTGTTGAACAAAACCTCCTTGAACCACTCCTCTTTCCTCTGTTCTCTCTCTGAACCCTTCTGGCAATGCTGACTCAATCGTCTCTTCTCCAACAGGAGGCTTCAATGCAGTCAAGAAAGGCATACCAGTGAGCTCTAAACCCAACACCAATTCTTGAAACTGGTCCTTGACCAAGGCACATTCGGTTCCAAATGCACAATAAACAACACTTTTGGGCTTGAAATTCCCCAACCAATTTGCCCATTTCTCATCTAAGCTCGAAGTTGAAGGCTCTGGCAAAACAGGACCTGCCAAAAGCACTTGCCTTTTCAATTGGGTCTCGAGATAGTCACAGTATGCTCCTTCCATTTCCCTGCAAGTCTTGAAAACAATAGCATCACAATCCAAGAAAGCCTCCATTTGGCGATCCGAGAATAAGACTCCTTTTCCAAACTCTCTCTTGAGTGCATTGGCAATCCCTCTTGCTTCATAAGGATGCATTTTAACAGCTGAAGAAGGAGGAAATCCAGGAGGAGGATTGATGAGATCATCCTCTGTCAATGGTTGCTCATCGGGCTTAATTCTTTCTGGAGTCATTGAATACCCTACAGTGGCAGGGCTTACTGTGCAATAATGCAATGGCTTGATGCCCAAACCTCGCGCCAAAGAAGTTATCCAATGTGTGAAATCATAGAAGATGAAGTGGGGTTTGAGGTCACTGAGCAGAGCTTCAATGGTGGGCTGAGTGAGATCCATGGCTGTCATGAGATGGGAATGCAGAGGAAAAGGAAGATCACAAGTAGTTTCAGCATCAGAAGGGAGGCCATCAACATGTGGGAGAGTGATGGGGATGAAGGAAATGAGATGAGGATGACGATTGAAATGTTCCATTTTGGATTGTGTTTTTGTGGGGATGAAAAACGAGATCTTGTGACCTCTCTCGGCTAGTTTGTTGGATATGTGAAGGAACGAGGTGATATGTCCTATGCCAAACCATGGGTACATTGCTACGTGAAGTGGGGTTTTGTCATGATCACCCATGATTGAGAGACTATGTTGATGGTAGCAGAACACAAATTGAAGAACCTGAAGAACAGAGTATTATTGTGAAGTTATTTTATATGTCGTGAAATTCTCCAATTGTGTGGATTGGAGAAGTTTTCTGAAACAGATCGTATAGCAACAAAGAAAGGATCAAAAGGGTTGTTTGTTCTAAATACTTGGACAAGGTGTGCACTCTTTTTGTGGTAAGGGCTGTTTGTTCTAAATACATTCATAATATAACATTTTGTACATTGTTAACAAAATGTTTTTGTCAACTTCTCTATTTTAGAAAACTTGATCTAATTTTAGAAACACATGGTATTCTAAATACATGGTATTTTATATGGTCAAAGACGTATTTTGGTCTCGTGCATTTGGAGTGTTTTTCACTATAGTTTTACATTTTTTTTTATTAAGGTTCTATTTGTTTTCTTGATTTTTTTAACAATAGTCCCAAAGTTAATTATATTTTCAGTTAAAAATATTGTGGCATTTCATGTTATAAAAAAAAATGCAGTTGGCATTTTTTTTATAGAGTGACATTTTATATTTATTTTGTTTTCTTCCAACTCATTTTTCTCGTCTCTCTCATTTATTAACCGTCTCTCTCTTTCTGTTATTAGTGTAAGTTAGTTTCATTGCATCACAGTTCAAGATGACGACCTTGTTGTTATACTACTATCAGAAAGCTATATTCTTGCGACACTAATGTGGCACCTTGCTCTAACAGCATTATGACTTGTAAAGTGGACAATGTTGATTTTTTATTTTGGCCTGAGAACAATGTTGATTCAATCAATGCTTGATCAAACTTATGAATTAAGTGGACAATCGAAATTTTGAAACAAATCATACTCGATTGAATAATTCACATACATATACATTCACAGATTCCAAAATCAATTAAACTCTCATCAAAATTATTGACCTGGCGATGTGACGATTGAACTGGTAGTCTAGTAATTCATACCATAAGGCTGCTCAAAGATCCATCAATTATTAAAAACAAATCATGGGTCACTAGAATTTCTTGTGCTATTTCAAAATTAAGAGTGGAGCATATCATGTAGCTTTTGATCGAAACCATCCATGTAAGAGTCCTCTAGCCCCTCAGTGCACAAGAACTTCCTCCATTTGGCATGGTTGCTTCTTATTTAATTTCTTGACCCACTTCACTCCCTTCCTCCATTGCATCTCTCACGGCCTTGGACACGCCTTCCTTCGTGAATTTCCCATCTTGTTCATCTCTCTCAACCTCTATTCCAACTTTCAAATCCCCACCCAATACTCTTGCTTTTATGAATTGTTCTCCGCGATATGGAAGCAGTACTAATTGACACTCACTGACCATGCCCTCTGTGAGCGAGCCGAAACCACAATGAGTCACAAAGGCACCCACAGAAGGGTGGTTCAATATCAATTGCTGCTGAACCAAACCTCCATGAACCATCCCTCTTCCCTCTGTTCTCTCTCTGAATCCTTCTGCAATGCTGACTCAATTGTTTCTGCTCCAATTAGTGGTCTCAATGAAGTCAAGAAAGGCATTCCTGTGAGCTCAAAACCCAACAACAATTCTTGAAATTGGTCCTTACTCAGAACACATTCGGTTCCAAATGCACAGAAAACAACACTTTTGGATTTGAAATTTCCCAACCAATTTGAACATTTCTCTTCTAGAATCTGAGTTTGGGGCTTTGGCTGGGTAGGACCTGCATAAAGCACCGGCTTTTTGAAAAGGGTCGCAAGATAGTCACAATATGGCTCGTCCATTTCCTTGCAAGTCTTAAAAATGATGGCATCAGAGTCTCCGAAAGCAACCAAATGACGATGTATGAATCGAAGTCCTTTCCCAAATTCCATATTAAGGGTATTGGCAAATAATCTTGCTTCGTGATGCCGCAATCTAACAGCTGAAGTTGGAAAGCCTGGAGCAGGATTGAGGAGATCGGCCTCTGTCAATGGTTGTTCATTAATGGGTTTTTTGTCTAGACTTAGTGGATAGCCAATAGTGCCAGGGCTCATTATGCAGAAAAGTAATGGCTTGATGCCCAAACTTCGTGCCAAAGAAGGCATCCAATGTGCGAAATCATAGAAGATGAAGTGGGGTTTGAGTTCTCTGAGATATGCTTCAATGTCAGGCTGAGTTAGGTCCATGGCTGTCATGAGAAGGGGATACAAAGGGGAAGGAAGATCATTGGTTGTTTCAGAGCCAGGAGGGAGGGAATCAACATGTGGGAGAGTGATGGGGATGAAGGAAATGAGATGAGGATGAAGATTGAGATGTTGGACTTTGGATTGTGTGTTTTTGGGGATGAAAAATGAGATCTTGTGACCTCTCTCGGCTAGTTTGTTGGATGTATGTAGGTAGGGGGTGATATGCCCAATGGCAAACCATGAATACATTGCTATGTGAAGGGATTTAGCAGCCATGATCAATTGATAGGAACTAATTTGGAAGGGATTAGCACTACGAAATCAGAGAATGGTTGATGGTAATATCAGAAACAAATCGCACAATCTGATTCACACTTTGGATTGTACTCAGCATTAGTTTGATATAAACACTCGGTATGTTTATCATAATCTTATCCTCTTGGATTCGAATCACAATGTTTGACAAACAAACAAAGGCTACCCTACAACATTATTTATATTCTAAACCAGTAAAACACATCTCTTATATCATAAATTCATATAATATAACATTATCTACATTGTTGACCAAATTATTTAACAATGACACGCAAAAATCGAGCCAAAATTTTATAACATATAAAGGAACCATGGTATACCTTTCATAATTTTGTACTCTTGTATACTTTATTATATTAATCTCTAAAAATTCTATTTTAGTCTTTCAAATTTTCTCAAAGTTTCGTTTTGGTTCTTTAAGTTTTTGTCGTTCTATTTTAAACCCTCAAATTTTCAAAAAGTTTTATTATAAGTCCCTAATTTTTTTAATAAACTTTTTTTTTGTTAAAAAAAGAGAGAGGCTAACTTTAATCTCTCAAAAGATATTTTTTTCACATTAAAATTCTTTTCCTTTTATAATAAAATCAAAACTTAAAAAAAAAAATAGACTCGGTTTTACTTATAATTCTGTCATCACCCCCAAGCTGCATCCAAATTGGGGTTTTAGTATATTAACAAACAAAAAGAAGATTATGTAGTTCTGTCATTCTACATATTAACAATTTANCGAAATTTGCAAACGCCTAAATGCCTAATTAATTAGTCCCTCCGTCATATTGCCGTTACAAAAATGCTGATGTAGCCATAATGAACGCTGATATGTCCCGTTATGCGCTGACGTGTCCCGTTATCACCACGTCAGCACCGTTATATTCCAAAAAAAAAATGCTGCCACGTCATAAAATAGTGACACATAAGCATTTTCTCATTGCACTTATAGGTCCTTGACCCATTGTTATTCCATTATTCTTAATTCCCCCTCTTTTTTATTATCTTCATTCGTTTTAGTCCCAAATCCTCAAAATAAAATTGTAAAGTATCCCAAAACTCTTCCAAACATTCCAATTTAGTCCTTAAAAGTATTAAGTACCCTAAAACCTAAACCTCAAACTCTAAACCCTAAAACCCTAAACCCTAAAATCCTAAAATTATAAAGTGTCCCAAAACTCTTCCAAATATTCCAATTTAGTCCTTAAAAACATTAAAAACTTAAAACCCTAAACCCTAAAACCCTAAACCCTAAACCCTAAAATTCTAAATCATAAACCCTAAACCCTAAAACCCTAAACCCTAAAATTCTAAATCATAAACCCTAAAATCCTAAACTCTAAAATCCTAAACCCTAAAACCCTAAACCCTAAACCCCTAAAAAAACTACTCTCTTGCAATTTGGTCCCTAAATCCTACTTTCCTCTTCATCATCTTCATCTTTCATCATCTTCATCTTCTCATCCACTCCAAATCCAGATTCTTTCCTGAAACAAGCGCAAATCATCGTCGTCATCATCATCTTCTTCTCTCCCAACTCTCACAACCCTCAAATCGCAGCAAATCAATGACCCAAATCGCAACAAATCAACATCAAACTTTATCTTTTTGTTGTTTTGTGTGTAGTTTATCTCTGAAATGGTCAAATGAATGCAGAATAAAGAATAAACGAACGAACGAACAGAGAACGAACGAATGAACGAACAGATTAATCGGCTTTGGATGAATGAGCAAACGAACGAACAGAGATCTGGATCGATGTGTTCGATTAATCGGCCTTAATTCCATTGTTGCTCCTTCGAGATTTGCGAATGAATGAGCGAACGAACTAACAAAGATCTGGATCTGAATGTTCATTTGTGGTTATGGATGTTTTCGATTATTAATCGGCAGGCAATGATTGAATTGTTGAGTTTGCGAATGAAGGAATTGAATGAAATAGATTGATGATGATGATGAATGATGATGAACATTTGTTAGGGTTTAGGATTTAGGATTTAGGATTTTAGGGTTTAGTATTTGGGGTTTAGGATTTTAGGGTTTAGGGTTTAGGATTTTAGGATTTAAGGTTTAGGGTTTTAGGGTTTTTAATGTTTTTAAGGACTAAATTGGAATGCTTAGACTAGTTTTGGGACACTTTACAATTTTAGGATTTTAGGGTTTTAGGGTTTAGGATTTTAGGGTTTAGGGTTTAGGTTTTAGGTTTTAGGGTTTAGGATTTTAGGGTTTAGGGTTTAGAGTTTGGGGTTTAGGTTTTAGGGTTTTTAATTCTTTTAAGGACTAAATTGGAATGTTTGGAAGAGTTTTGGGACACTTTTCAATTTTATTTTGAGGATTTGGGACTAAAGTGAATGAAGTTGATGAAAAAGAGGGGGAATTGAAAATAATGGGTTAAGAATGGGTGAGTAAAAATTAATTTTTTTTTTAAAAAATATAACTCAGGGACCAATTTGAATTTTGAAGGAAATGTTTTTTTTTAAGTATTATTGCTTATGTGGCATTTGCTGCGTAGTTGGCTTTTTTTTTTCAACTACTGACGTGGCACGTTACGGCCACATCAGCGAGTTGGCTAACAGAGATTTCACGGAATGACCAATTTGACTAACGTTAGTAAAATTCGGGACCTATTTGTCAATTTCGTTAATTCAGGGACCAATCTGTCAGTGAGCCAATAATCCAGGGACCAATTTAGTAGTTTACTCATTTAAAAACTAAAAAGTGCTAAGGTTAGCCCAGTTTGTAAGGAGTTGACTCATAACCCACAAGATCGTGAGTTCGATTCCAAACTCATAAAACCTGGAGACCTGCCTGACCTTGGTGAGCCCCGAGGCCCGACTCACCTAAACTTTCTTCTAAAAAAAAACTAAAAAGTACAAACCGATTAATTGAATTAATAATTTTAGTTGGAGATGAGTATAAAAAAGTTCAAGTTGCAGATAATCATAAAATGATGGAAAAGAATTAGTCATAAAAGATATATATAAAACGACCTTGCCGACAGCCGAGGATAATGAAAAGAGAAAATTTTCGTTTTATTTTTGAATTTATACTCAGTCAAATAATCCGTTTCTAAATAATTAAAATATACAATTTGATTCTTAAAATATCTCAATTATCAATTATTTAGTCCATGAATTTGAACTAATTTTATACTTTTAAATCCTTGATTTTATACTAAATTAATATTATTTAGTTCCACAATTTGAATTAATTTTATATTTTTTGGTCTCTAAATTTATATTAAATTAGTACTATTTAGTCCCTGAATCTGGACTAACTATAGACTTTTTAATCTTTGAATTTGTACTAAATTTAAACTCAATGTGAGAGAAAATACTCTCCCCAATGTGAGAGAAAATACGAGGGAAATGACTAAATGCAATTTCGACTAAGGGTATATTTAGATTGGAAATTAAGGAGGAGAAGGAAAGGAAATGGAAGGGAAAAGAATGACGGATTAACTTTTAATCCTTTTTCTTCTTTTTTCTTTCACAAATTACAAATATCTAAGTTGAGATATTTTGAGAGAGAAACTACTTTCTCAAATAAACGAAAAAATAGAGGGAGATTAATCTCCTCTTCCATTAATGGGTGCATGAAAATCAGACAAAAAAATTGACCAAAATATGTAGAACTAAAATTACATTTCAACCTCAAAAAATTAAGAGTAATAAGTAGGGATGGCGATGAGTGAATATCCGCTCATTTTTTCACTAGCCGTATCGGATATTTTTTACGGGTGGATTCGGACGGGTGTCCAAAAGATCCACCCAAATTGCCATCTCTAGTAATAAGACGGTGACCCGATGACTCGTCAACCCGCCCTTTTTCCAAGTTTTTTTTTGTTCAAAAGACTGCACTTAGTTGGTTGCTCTTTGAGTTATGTTACTATTATTATTTGTATTTTTGTTGTTTGGAGGAGGAAGAAGATGGTAGATTCTCCTAGTGGCTAGTACAAGATGATCGATGATGGATGAGAAGATTCTGTGATGTGTGTGGTGTTAGGTGAGAGAGTTTCCGCATTATGGGCACAGAATCAGATCACTTCCCGGATTAGTAATATTGATTATTCTTTATTGATTATGGGCACAGTGTTGATTCACTCAATGCTTAATCTGTCCCTGTTATTAGTGTAAGTTAGTTTCATTGCATCACATTTCAAGATGACGACCTTGCTGTTTATGTTGTCAGAATCTAGATCCCTCCGACACTAATATGGCTCTTACAGCATTGTGACTTGTAAAGTGGATGATGTTGATTCACTCAATGCTTGATCAAAATTATGAAGTGGACAATATCTAAATTTTGAAACAAGAAAATCATCATCAATCATTGAATTCATACATTCACATATTACAAAATCAATTCAATCCTCATCAGATTTAGTCACCTGACATTCTGGCGATTGAACCAGTAATCTATTAAAAATAAATCATGGGTCAACAGAATTCCTTTTGTGCTACTTCAAAATCAAGAATCAAGCATATCATGTAGCTCCTGATCTAAAGCATCAACGTAAGAGTTTTCTAGTCCCTCACTGCACAAGAACTTCCTCCATTTGGCATGGTTGCTTCTTATTTCTTGACCCACTTCACTACCTTCCTCCATTGCATCTCTCACAACCTTGCACACGCCTTCTTTTGTGAATCTCCCATCTTGTTCATCTCTCCCAATCTCTATTCCAACTTTCAAATCCCCACCCATTATTCTTGCATTAAAGAACTGGTCTCCATAATATGGAAGCAGTACTAATTGACACTCACTGACACTGACCATGCCCTCTGTGAGCGACCCTAAACCACAATGAGTCACAAAGGCGCCCACAGAAGGATGGTTCAATATCAATTGCTGTTGAACGAAACCTCCATAAACCACTCCTCTTCCCTTTGTTCTCTCTTTGAACCCTTCTGGCAATGCTGACTCAATCGTCTCTGCTCCAATCGGTGGTCTTAAGGCAGCCAAGAAAGGCATACCCGTGAGCTCTAAACCCAACACTAGTTCCTGAAATTGATCCTTACTCAGAGCACATTCGGTTCCCAATGCACAATAAACAACACTTTTGGGCTTGAAATTTCCCAGCCAATTTGCCCATCTTTCCTCTAAACTTAAAGTTGGAGGTTTAGGCAGAACAGGACCTGCTAAAAGAACTTGCTTTTTCATTTGGGTGGCAAGATAGTCACAGTAGGACCCTTCTATTTCCTTGCAAGTCTTGATAACAATGCCATCGGAGTCTGCAAAAGCGATTAGTCGGCGAAGCTTATATGGAACTCCTTTCCCAAATTCCATCTCAATAGTATTGGCTAACCTTCTTGCTTCATGAGGTCGCAATCTAATGGCTGACGAAGGAAAACCTGGAGGAGGATCAAGATAATCAGCCTCAGTGACTGTTTGTTCATTGAGCTTTCTTTCACAGAGTAGATACCCAATAGTGGCAGGGCTAACTGTGCAGAAATGGAATGGCTTGATGCCCAAACTTCGTGCCAAAGAAGGCATCCAATGCGTGAAATCATAGAAGATGAAGTGGGGTTTCAGGTCTCTGAGATAAGCTTCAATGGCGGGCTGAGTGAGGTCCATAGCTGTCATGAGATGGGAATACAAAGCAAATGGAAGATCATTAGTTGTTTCAGAGCCAAGAGGGAGGCCATCAACATGTGGGAGATTAATGGGGATGAAGGAGATGAGATGGGGATGAAGATTAAGATGTTGCACTTTGGATTGTGTGTTTGTGGGGATGAAAAATGAGATCTTGTGACCTTTCTCTGCAAGTTTGTTGGAAATGTGAAGGAAAGGGGTAATATGTCCTATGGCAAGCCAAGGATACATTGCTACGTGAAGAGATTGATCAGCCATGATTAATTGATAGAAACTAATGAGGAAGGAGTAATAAGTAATAGGAAAACAGAGAATGGTTGATGGTATCAGTCTAGCAGATACAAATTGCACAATCTGATTAGCACTTGGGATTGTATTCAGCGCTTGTTTGAAATAATAAAGTATAAACACTGGGTATGCTACTTGTCATAATTTTGTCCTCGATCTTGTATACTATATTATATTCTATAATAGGGCTTTTGTATTCAATAATGGATCAGGTGTGCAGTGTACCTTATATATAGAATATGCAATAGAATATGGTTACAAATGCAAATAGGGAACCAACTACTATATCCTGAACGTGTAAAGCATCTGAAACAATGAGTTACAGCTAGCAAAGCATAATTACATTAAACAATTGAACGCTTATATGAATAAACCTTAACAATTGTGGAGGAACATGGGTCACTAACTTTAATTAAGATAAATATTAATTCAAATTAAATGGATATGAATATAATTTTTTAAGTTAGTTTGTACTACTGTTTTTCTGTTTATGCATATAATTAACTTTAACCTTTTGAAGTCATAATTAATGGTGTTTTTAACAGAATTAAAATTTTATTTTTTGAAAAAAAAATGTAAAAGAAGATATTTTAATTTTAAAAAATATAAAACAACACTTCTAGCCTCTAGGTTTGAAATTCCCCAGCCAATTTGCTCATTTCTCTTCTAGACTCAAAGTTGGAGGTTTTGGTAGAATAGGACCTGCGAAAAGAACTTGCTTTTTCAATTGAGTTCCAAGATAGTCACCATATGCCCCTTCTATTTCCCTGCAACTCTTGAAAACAATGCCATCAGAGTCTCCAAAAGCGATTAAATTGCGAAGTTTTAGTGAAACTCCTTTCCCAAATTCCATCTTGACGGTATTGATTATCCCTCTTGCTTCGTGGGGTTTCAATCTAATGGTTGACAGAGGAAAGCCTGCAGGAGGGTCAAGAAGATCATTCTCAGTGACTGTTTGTTCACTGGGTTTCTCTTAGCAAATACGCAAAAGTGGCAGGGCTAACTGTGCAGAAATATAATGGCTTGATGCCCAAATCTCACGCCAAAGAAGGCATCCAATGTGTGAAATCATAGAAGATGAATTGGGGTTTGAGGTCTCTGAGATAAGCTTCAATGTCAGGCTGAGTTAGGTCCATGGCTGTCATGAGATGGGAATACAAAGCGAAAGGAAGATCATTAGTTGTTTCAGAGCCAAGAGGGAGGCCATCAACATGTGGGAGATTAATGGGGATGAAGGAAATGAGATGAGGATGAAGATTGTAATGTTCCACTTTGGATTGTGCGTTTTTGGGGATGAAAAATGAGATCTTGTGACCTCTCTCCGCAAGTTTGTTGGAAATGTGAAAGAAAGGGGTAATATGTCCTATGGCTAGCCAAGGGTACATTGCTATGTGAAGGGAATTAGCAGCCATGATTAATTGATGGGAACTAATTAGGAAGGGAATAGCAGTACGAAAACAGAGACTTCTTGATGATAATACCAGAAACAAATCGCACAATCTGATTAACACTTTGGATTGTACTCAGCTCTTGTTAGATATAAACACTCGGTATGTTTATCATAATTTTGTCCTCTTGTATACTAAATTATATTAATTACTAAATGTCAGATTCGAATCACAATGTTTCATGTTGTAATTTAATAACAAAGGAAACAACATTATTTATATTCTAAATCAGGTAAACACATGATCTGCCATATCATAAATTCATAAATATTACATTATTGAGTATCTACATTGTTAACACATGATATACTACTTTTCATAATTTTGTCCTCTGGTACGTATACTATATTATATTGATTTATAAAAGTCATATTTGAATCACGTACAGTATTGAATATGTTGTGATTTAATTTCTTTTTTTTTAAAAAAAAACGACATCAAGTCGGAATCCACGGGGCGCAGGAGGAGGAAGTGATCATGTGAGTATGTGACTCTTCTCCATGTGAGTAAATGAGAGTGATCAAAAAGTGATTACTACATAGAAAAATAAACAATATTTGCTAATTTTTAAGGTAAACGGTGATTCAAATTGAATGTAAAATGTACATAGATTTTTTTTACGCATCATATTTAATGATTTTATTTTTTTGGATAAACAGAAACTTTCTATTAACACAAATCAGGCACCTCAGAGTCTAAAACGTGCACAATACAACTTGGAGGAGTTTCAGTCCAAATGACCACCACATCCATACACTTTGAGAACTTTGCAAGAAGATGAGCCACCATGTTAGCAAATCTTCTCTTCCGATACAAAGTACAACTGGAAATTTCAGAAGCTAGAACAAAAATGTTCTCTAAATTAAAACAATACCAGAAACAGCACAAATACTAGAAGCACCAACATTTGAAGTTTGAACCAAAATAATTAAAGCATCAACTTAACTGTTGGGAAATCCCCGGGGAAAACACGCAGCGGAAGCAAACAGAATAAAAAAAACTTGCGCTCCCCAGGAAAATCCAACCCTGAGATCCGCTAGTTGAATTTAAAACCAGATATGAAAAGTGTTATACCTCAAGCTTTCAATCGGATTGGTGATACTTGGCGAGTCTAGAAGTCCGTTTCCACGTCCTTCCTCCACCGGTGATCCACACGAACAGTTTCCCGAACACGAGGTGCTAGCCTCCACGCCTCTTTCTCCAAAGAGACTCGGGATTGAATCTACAGTTTTTGAACTCAGGAACTCCTTCTCTGAATTCCAGGCAAGGTGGCGCAACAATGGAGGAGATAGCAACAAAACTCCTTTTGTTCTTCTTCTCCCAAACCCTAAATCGACTTTCTCTCTCTAACTCTTAGGAGAAAAGTCGAACCTTCTCTCTCTACAAGGAGGAAGGCGAGTTTTTCTCTCTCTCTACAAGGAGGAAGATGAATGCTCAAAGAATTAGGGTTTCATGAGTGTGTCATATGGGCTAGGCGACTTTAGCCTATATAATTACCAAAATTATGGTAATTTTATAATTATAAAATCATGATATTACAATAATATCATATTTTATGACTTGAATATCTAATTAAAATATTACCATAATATTTTAATTCAAATTCAAATGCTATCTTGGAGAATCAAATGGAAGATCAAATCTCCCTTGGGTCCCACAAG
>QANZ01012447.1:22294-68196 GCA_003254925.1 Chamaecrista fasciculata
ATTAACACTTTGGATTGTACTCAGCTCTTGTTAGATATAAACACTCGGTATGTTTATCATAATTTTGTCCTCTTGTATACTAAATTATATTAATTACTAAATGTCAGATTCGAATCACAATGTTTCATGTTGTAATTTAATAACAAAGGAAACAACATTATTTATATTCTAAATCAGGTAAACACATGATCTGCCATATCATAAATTCATAAATATTACATTATTGAGTATCTACATTGTTAACACATGATATACTACTTTTCATAATTTTGTCCTCTGGTACGTATACTATATTATATTGATTTATAAAAGTCATATTTGAATCACGTACAGTATTGAATATGTTGTGATTTAATTTCTTTTTTTTTAAAAAAAAACGACATCAAGTCGGAATCCACGGGGCGCAGGAGGAGGAAGTGATCATGTGAGTATGTGACTCTTCTCCATGTGAGTAAATGAGAGTGATCAAAAAGTGATTACTACATAGAAAAATAAACAATATTTGCTAATTTTTAAGGTAAACGGTGATTCAAATTGAATGTAAAATGTACATAGATTTTTTTTACGCATCATATTTAATGATTTTATTTTTTTGGATAAACAGAAACTTTCTATTAACACAAATCAGGCACCTCAGAGTCTAAAACGTGCACAATACAACTTGGAGGAGTTTCAGTCCAAATGACCACCACATCCATACACTTTGAAAACTTTGCAAGAAGATGAGCCACCATGTTAGCAAATCTTCTCTTCCGATACAAAGTACAACTGGAAATTTCAGAAGCTAGAACAGAAATGTTCTCTAAATTAAAACAATACCAGAAACAGCACAAATACTAGAAGCACCAACATTTGAAGTTTGAACCAAAAAAATTAAAGCATCAACTTAACATCATTAACGTACGTGCTACTTCAAAATCAAGAAAGTAGCATATCATGCAGCTTCTGATCGAAAGCATCAATGTAAGAGTTCTCCAGTCCCTCGGTGCATAAAAACTTCCTCCATTTGGCATGGTTGCTTCTTATTTCTTGACCCACTTCACTGCCTTCCTCCATTGCATCTCTCACAGCCTTGCACACGCCTTCTTTTGTGAATGTCCCATCTTGGTCATCTCTCTCAATCTCTATTCCAACTTTCAAATCCCCACCCATTACTCTTGCATTAAAGAACTGGTCTCCATGAAAGGGAAGCATTACTAATTGACACTCACTGACCATAGCCTCTGTGAGCGAGCTGGAACCACAGTGAGTCACAAATGCACCCACAGAAGGATGGTTCAAGATTAATTGTTGTTGAACCCAACCTCCATGAACCACTCCTCTTCCCTCTGTTCTCTCCTTGAAACCTTCTGGCAATGCTGACTCAATAGTGTCTACTCCAAGCGGAGGCTTCAATGCAGTCAAGAAAGGCATGCCCGTTAGCTCAAAACCTAACACCAATTCCTGAAACTGGTCCTTACTCAAAACACATTCGGTTCCCAATGCACATAAAATAACACTTTTGGGTTTGAAATTCCCCAACCAATTCGCCCATTTCTCTTCTAGACTCGAAGTTGGAGGTTTTGGCAGAACAGGACCTGCGAAAAGCACTTGCCTTTTCAATTGGGTCTCAATATAGTCACCATATGGCCCTTCCATTTCCCTGCAAGTCTTGAAAACAATGACATCAGAGTCTCCTAAAGCGACCAATTGGCGAAGCTTAAAAGAAACTCCTTTCCCAAATTCCATCTCAAGAGTATTGGCTACATCTCTTGCTTCGTGAGGTCGCAATCTAATGGTTGATGAAGGAAAGCCTAGAGGAGGATCAAGAAGATCAATCTCTGTCACTGGTTGTTCAATGGGTTTTCTTTCTGGACTTAGTGGATAGCTCATAGTAACAGGGCTAACTGTGCAGAAAAATAATGACTTGATGCCCAAACTTCGTGCCAAAGAAGGCATCCAATGTGTGAAATCATAGAACATGAAGTGGGGTTTGAGGTCTCTGAGATATGCTTCAATGGCAGGCTTAGTGAGGTCCATGGCTGTCACGAGATGGGGATACAAAAAGAAAGGAAGATCATTAGTTGTTTCAGAACCAGGAGGGAGGGAATCAACATGTGGGAGAGTGATGGGGATGAAGGAAATGAGATGAGGATGAAGATTGAGATGTTTCACTTTGGATTGTGTGTTTTTGGGGATGAAAAATGAGATCTTGTGACCTCTCTCGGCTAGTTTGTTGGCAATGTGAAGGAAAGGGGTGATATGTCCGAAGGCAAACCAAGGGTACATTGCTATGTGAAGGGATTTGGAAGCCATGATTAATTGATAAGGAAGGAATAAGCAATACAAAAACAGAGTGCTTGATGGTATGATACAAATTGCACAATCTGATGAACACTCGGGATTTTGTATTCAGCGCTTGTTTGTTATAAATACTGGGTATGGTATACTCTTGTCATAATTTTGGGCTCTAGTATACTGTAGAATATTAATTGCTCAACGCCATTATTAGGATCAATGTCTAGTGTTATAATTTCATTACAACACCGACAAACATCATAACGTGACTTTTTTTATATTATATAAAAGGGAATGTTATTAATCAAAAAAGGGTCTAGAGTACATTAACCAAATGTCTTCTTACCTGGTTAACACTCAAACTATCTCACAAAATAGCCAAATTCAAAAACGAAGGCATTACCTCAAATTCAGTGAATTTGATGTAATGCCTTCCTTTGAGTTTGGCTATTTTAGCAGATAGTTTGAGTGTTGAATATCTGCTTAAGAAAGATATTAGCTAATGTATTCTAATCCCATAATCCCTTTTTTAATTAATAATATTCCATTTTATGGAAAAAAAAAACATTATAACGTACCTTTTCTACACAAAAGAGAAAAGTATAAGAAGTTAGGAGCAAACTCAATTTCTTTTTTAATCAAAAACATTATAGGGTGATTTTTGACTTATTCTTTGAACTGTCAATTTCTTTCATATCAAATTTGATATCGATTTTCAATATGATTGGCCGAACCAATCAGTCTAATTCAATTCTCTCAACAATTATTTGCATCATCCATTCATCCCTTCATAATTGTAACTTGATAAGTTGGTTTTTGAATTTCAGTCATGATTGACATTTATGGGACCAGCAAATCTAGGTCTTGCTTTTTGAATGCTAAGGGAGATTTTTTTTTTTTTTTTGGTGAGAAAATGCTAAGGGAGATTTTGTTTGCAATAACTTTGTTTTACTATTTATCAAGAGCTTATTAAAATATACATGTTTGATCATAACTTATCATTATTCTTAAAGTTAGCCAACTACTAGTTAGAATTTATAAAAGTTTTATAAAATAATTTTAAAACTTAAAAAGACTATTTTAAGTTTTTAACATGTTTAAAACTTAAGAAACTAATTTGAAATTTTATTAAAGTTAAAAGACTATTTTATTTATTTAAAAAACACAAAGGTCAAATGGACCAGAAAGTGGGAAAAAAAATTCGGTAAAGATATTAGCTAATGTATTCTAATCCCATAATCCCTTTTTAAATTAATAATATTCCATTTTATGGAAAAAAAAAACATTATAACGTACCTTTTCTACACAAAAGAGAAAAGTATAGGAAGTTAGGAGCAAACTCACCCGTTATTGGGAGCGGATCCACAGTTGTTCAATTGCCTGCTATTCCATGCCATCGGATGAATCTGGATCGTCCGTGAGACCCAATTTTAACCAACCTATCTACCAAAGCTTTTAGTATGAAGAAACTGAATTCATTAATTTTAACAAATAACCATAAAAAGAATAGACTGCATACCTTTGTTGCATCCAAAAATTCATGTAATGCACCATCGGATGAATCTGGATCATCCGTGAGACCCAATTTTAACCAACCTACTACAATAGGAAAAACAACAAGAAGATAGTGAGACCCAATTTTTCAGTAAGTTTGAGTCCTTCCAAAACCGCAAGAGATTCCAAAATGAGTGGGTCAATCTGAGAGTGATGAGGGAAATAGTCTGACAGTAGCACCAAGAAAGGTCCCTTTCCAGACCCGGGCATCACAATTGATGTTCATGGCATCGAAATGGATCTACATTTCTTAAATTTAAGGGAGATTTTTTTTTTTTGGTGAGAAAATGCTAAGGGAGATTTTGTTTGCAATAACTTTGTTTTACTATTTATCAAGAGCTTATTAAAATATACATGTTTGATCATAACTTATCATTATTCTAATGAAGTTAGCCAACTACTAGTTAGAATTTATAAAAGTTTTATAAAATAATTTTAAAACTTAAAAAGACTATTTTAACATGTTTAAAACTTAAGAAACTAATTTGAAATTTTATTAAAGTTAAAAGACTATTTTATTTATTTAAAAAACACAAAGGTCAAATGGACCAGAAAGTGGGAAAAAAAATTCGGTAAAGATATTAGCTAATGTATTCTAATCCCATAATCCCTTTTTAAATTAATAATATTCCATTTTATGGAAAAAAAAAACATTATAACGTACCTTTTCTACACAAAAGAGAAAAGTATAGGAAGTTAGGAGCAAACTCACCCGTTATTGGGAGCGGATCCACAGTTGTTCAATTGCCTGCTATTCCATGCCATCGGATGAATCTGGATCGTCCGTGAGACCCAATTTTAACCAACCTATCTACCAAAGCTTTTAGTATGAAGAAACTGAATTCATTAATTTTAACAAATAACCATAAAAAGAATAGACTGCATACCTTTGTTGCATCCAAAAATTCATGTAATGCACCATCGGATGAATCTGGATCATCCGTGAGACCCAATTTTAACCAACCTACTACAATAGGAAAAACAACAAGAAGATAGTGAGACCCAATTTTTCAGTAAGTTTGAGTCCTTCCAAAACCGCAAGAGATTCCAAAATGAGTGGGTCAATCTGAGAGTGATGAGGGAAATAGTCTGACAGTAGCACCAAGAAAGGTCCCTTTCCAGACCCGGGCATCACAATTGATGTTCATGGCATCGAAATGGATCTACATTTCTTAAATTTAAGGGAGATTTTTTTTTTTTGGTGAGAAAATGCTAAGGGAGATTTTGTTTGCAATAACTTTGTTTTACTATTTATCAAGAGCTTATTAAAATATACATGTTTGATCATAACTTATCATTATTCTAATGAAGTTAGCCAACTACTAGTTAGAATTTATAAAAGTTTTATAAAATAATTTTAAAACTTAAAAAGACTATTTTAACATGTTTAAAACTTAAGAAACTAATTTGAAATTTTATTAAAGTTAAAAGACTATTTTATTTATTTAAAAAACACAAAGGTCAAATGGACCAGAAAGTGGGAAAAAAATTTCGGTAAAGTTATTTTCAAAAGTTCTTTCGATTATAAATTTTATTTATACTCTCTTTCAAAAAAATCTGAATGTATTTAAAATGTGATTGCATGTTTTTTTCTTTAGAACAAAAATTTTATGTGATGATATTAAATTTGGTAATTATGCAGTTGATTATATGATAATTAATTTTTAAATTGAAATTAATATTTTATTTATGTAGTTAATTATTTTAAACTAGAGAGTAGAGATCATACCCTCATAAATTTCCGTAGTAAATGTGTAGTTGAAAAATATTAATTTGTTAATACCTTATTGACTAAACACAAACCATTCGGCCAAAAAAAAACCGACTAAACACAAACCACAATCTCATATAGGTGTTCCATAGAACACCTGAACGTGCTTATAGAGAACTTAACTTTTGAGATCGCGATTTGCGTTAGGGACATTTTGCAACAGTAAAATCAGCTCATTCGTTTCATTTCTTTTTTTAAGTTCTCATGTATATTTTTTTAAAAAAATTATTCCAGAGGTGAAAAAATATAACATGGATTCATCTTGGAACAACATATGGGTATAGGCAGTAAAAAAAAATGCTAAAATAGTTAGAGAATCTATTATACTCAAAGAAAACAGAAAATCTAAACAAATTGTTGTGGTTTCAGACGATTTGCAAATGAGGGTCATAACCTCACATCTATGCAGTACACTATTTTCTCAAGACTACACAACACATGGGGTCATCGATATGGCCTGGCTAAGGCAAAATAGGCATCTGGTTTTGCAGACATCAGCAACTCTAAAACGATTACCTCACTGGGACGAGAGATTTTGAGACCAGACTCAACAATACCTGCATGTGAAGATCCAAATGTCCACATGGCCGCATTAATAAAAGTTTTTCTTTCCTAAAACAATTGCAGCTACTAGCTAGTGATAGAAGCAAATAGATTTAGAACCTACCAGGAGAAAGCTTTTTTCCTTTATATAGCTCCTTGGCTAGAGGGTTCGCAGCCCACTGATTGACAGCCACCCGACTCAAGGGTTGGAAACCGACTATACTTCCATCAGCAGAGAAAACCACCTAAGTTTCAAACAATCATGGAGGGAAGAAAAATCAGAAACCAGGTCAGAGGATAAGAATGATTTCCTTTAGTTCATAAGATTGTCATGATGACTGAAGAAGCTTCTACAATATTAACCAAAACAGATTATCATCCTGAAGTTATTGATCTCTACGTAAAGTCCACAAGATGATCATACCATGTTTATCTTCTGTTTTTGAAAGAAAAGATGCATCTTACTATCTTCTCTTATGCCCTTCAAAATTTTGGAAATCTACATGGTATATACCAAGTACGATGTTATTATGTTATCAAAAGTTTTTGCATTTCTTCTTTTTAACGCTTTTGGTTGTTAATTATCACTGATAACGAAACTACTCCCAAATAAATAAATAATAAATGAAATGCCTAGGTTTGATTAATTATTCTGAAAAAGGTAAAGCCCTTTCCTTGAAACCAATGGATTCATAACTAACAAGTTTTCCCTTTCTTTTTCCTTTTTTTTTTCTAATGGAAAAAAAATGGACTTTTTTTATAATAGTAGCTTTACTATGACCAGAAAGTTTTATTATATATTGTGAAATGAATTAATTCCAATACTATAATCTTCCCTATCTGTATACTAATTTTTTCACTTCTCTATCCAATACATTACCTACAACATGTATAATCTCCTTTTCACTTTCTATGATGGAGCAAAATAATCTGCAAGCTTCGGAAAATCTTACCTGGTAACTAGCAATGTCCTGCATGGACACTTTTGCATCATCTGCATCTATATTCTCTGAAGTAGGAAGAGTGGAAATAACTTCACTGTTGGACTCAGCTGCTCCCAATGTTCTCAAGTAAGACGGCAGTTCACCTATCCAGACACCAATACCATCTTCCTTCTTAATATCACCCGGCCAGCCAAAAGCATCCTTTACTTTCATAATAGTTGAGATGCAAAACTCTTCCGACTGTCCATGTAAAAGATTCAAAGAAAGAACTGTTTCTTCAAACAGAAGTAAAAACTATGATAAACATTGGAATATATATTAAGTCTAAGAGAAAACAAATGAATAAGGCCGCATTACTAAATTTGACCTATTATCTTTGTACTGCAGCATGTTACGTAGTACAAAAAACTGTGTCAAATTATAAAACAGAGCAGCCATGTCCACGGTGCAAGATTCACACAGATTTTGACATATAGACCATTTCAGCATTGTCTCAGGGTCTATATAAAATATAATTAAGAATCATTTCTAGTTCAGCTCATTTTCAATATCTATGAACATGCATGTCTATCCCAGTAACATCATTATAGCATTTTTTGTAAAGTTCTAAAATCATTTCTTCAGTCATAACATAATAGGAAGCACATATGCTACAACTTGAGGTGTACTGGAGGAAATAAAGAAAATATAGTAATATCATTTCTTAAATATATAATATAATAGGTGCTTGGCTCTTATTTAGATCCTATGATAAAATTAGTGCTTTACAAAAGGCTCAATATCCAGATTCCAGACTTAAACTCTTGAAGCTAAATCATCACAATGGACTTTTAAAATTTTACCTGATAGACTGTAGACCATTTGGAAGCATAATGGAAAGAACAGGAAACAAGGAACTAATTTTCTAAATAACTCTCTATCTACCAAAGCTTTTAGTATGAAGAAACTGAATTCATTAATTTTAACAAATAACCATAAAAAGAATAGACTGCATACCTTTGTTGCATCCAAAAATTCATGTAATGCACCATGGACTTCAGATGATGGCAGAGATCTATGTTCCCCCATGTGTTTTCCTCCCTTGGGTAAGTGAGGCAAATAAAGTCGGCCAAGAATATTGATTACCACAAGAAAGACACCACTTGCAAGGGTGACTGATATCAGTTTCAATAAAGAGCTACCCTGAAGAAAACCAAATCAGCTTGTTAACATATATTCTACTCAATGGAGACATAAAACCCCAAAACTCAGGCTGTGTTCCCGATTATTACTAATGAAATAAGGTAATTAGTATGTATCAGTTGAATTTTGCCTTGTTTCCCATATCACGCATGTATCACTCACTATAGCTGAACAACACAGGTTTGTTAAGCCACACATGTACGACAAGGACCTATTGTGAATGATAGGCTTGAGAGAGAGCTATAGCTGGAAATAAATAGTTATAATTACACTTAAATAAGGGAAAGTGATCATGAAAAGAATAATATTTTTAAATTATTGATAATTTAACCATGAAAGTGCTTAAACAGAGCCCTAAGTTAAAATAGACCCCTCTCTACTATGTCCAGGATCACATGTGCATTCTCTAAAAAACCCAATAATTTTTTTTTCTCCCTTGATATTAAGCACAAACAAGTGTCAAAGCTATAGGATTCGTAGCCATTCTTGCAAAAAAAAGGGGAAACAACTGAAAGCTAATGGTTTGTGATCAATGCCCTCCATGGCATATTGACAAACGTCAAAATACTAAAACAATGGGCAAATTTATCCAGCTCTCACTTCAATGATTCTAGACATGCTTTTACATCTTAAACACAAAAAGTGAGGAGATTATAACAGACAAATTCTTGACACAAGGTGACACCTAATCTGTTGGTTTCATCATTCTCTTGCATCAAGAAAGTTGGAGCATTTTTCCCACATAAGATCAAAGCTTCAAATGCTAATTTCACCCCAGATTTACCGAATGACAACCATTTGATTACCTTTTTATTTGATCCTTTGGCAATTTTGGCAGCCACACCACAAGACAACTGCTTATCGGGCAGCGTGTAAGGATCCTCATAGTACATATCCAACATTTCTGCCAATCCAATCTGCAATTTTGTTAAACTATAGCAGGATGAGCATCAATCACATACAATATATTAGTACAGTTTGCAAATAGTCTAAGGTAGTACAAGTTAATACTGAGGAAACCCCTTCCCCAGTAAATTTTTACTCAATCATTTTCCTCTCTCTTATTTTTCTCCTCCTGGCGTGTCATTGCTATGCTATTGGCCTTCCGTGTAGATGAATAACCTAGTTATTTGCCTACTCTTGAGTGGCCAAAGCAGACTATAATTCAGCACTCTCACTAACCTAAACGGCCATTAACATCTCACAACAATAATGTTGACCACAACCAGTCTTATTAAGTCATCATCTTCTTTCCCCTTTTTTATTTCACTTTTCTTTGAGGAAGGGTATGCAAAGCAGCAAGAAAAAGTCATAATAAGGTGCATTATTAAGCGTGCTTACATACTTAAGACAAAATCCTATAACCTCCACTACTGAATTCCTTAATTAACAATACTGAGTGATGACACAGGCAAATTAAAGATACCCACTGAAAATCTAAAGGCCAACGCAAAAGGAATGGATGAAGTACCATTTGAGAGTGGGTCAAAAGAACTTCCCACCTATTCTCCGCAGTCTTTTTCCAGCCCTCAAATTTTGCATCCCCCATTCCCTTGGAATCAATTTCTAATCTGTACGCAGGCAAATACTCACTTGTCCAGGCACTAAAATCAGAGCCACCAATCTTCTCTAATTTTTCATAACAGGATGAAGTCCACCAGCGATTCTTTGGTTTTGGTTTAACAGGCATGAGGCTATTCTTCATTAAATTGTATTTATTCAACAAATTCCTGGCATTTTCAACTATCTCGTCTTCAAATAATTTGTATATGATCACAGACAAATCTTTTGACACTATCCTTTCAGGCCTTCGAAACCAGCGGAAAAAATTACCACCCTGTAGATTATCAATAAATTGTCTTTGAGTGTCTTGGAGAGAAGAGATACAAACAGCTTCAGCAAGCGTGGAGACAAGATATTCATCTGACAAGCTGAGCGAGAATGATGCAGGGACCTGCTTATATGAAATGCATAAAGAGAACCGAACTTATCAGTATCAGGGACCACCTGCAAGACATTGTAATGTGACATTACAATTTACAAAGAGTGATGCAGATATAAATTTGTAACATTCAAAAGAAACCAAAGGTTACAAACCTCTCTTGGGTTTTCAAGATCCTCCATGTTTCGTTCTATTCCTGGTGGAAAGACAACCAAGTCAACATTCCAAAGCTGCTGCAGAACTACTTGCCTAAAAGTCATAGCGAGTATGTTCTTGGATGCAGTGCTGGCAAACATATCTTCAGAGAGATGCCTCCTGAGCTTAGAAGCTTTTTCTTTAACTTTTCTGGTAGGTAAGAACTGTCAGAACCAAAACAATTACATTCAGTATAAGTATTCAACATAAGGTTTCAAATTTTACTCCTCCAATTTTATTGCTAAAAATTCTGCCAATAAGCAAATATATGATTAAGATAATCAGACGCATTTACATATGAATAAACCGTCCAATGCTATACCTATGGTGCCCCCAATTCTTTGGACTGGCCAAACATATAATCCTGGGTAACTTCTACTCTTCTATTACCAAAAATGGAAATCATATGGATAATATTTCAAGAACATGAAATTCTTGGACGAATCCAATAACTCGAATTTTGGGCATGGCTTTCCGTATAGATATAGTCAAAATCCTCAAAATGTCAAGAAAATGAAAAACCACTAAATGTCCTAAAAAAATCACTAAACATTAAAACAAACCAAGACTCAGCAAGAGCATGAAATTGAACGAACCAGACGAGTCGAGACAGTGCTGTGCTCGTCAGAAGGACCAGGAAATACGGTTTCCACAACCATAGCGGGCATGCCTGCGTCAATGTGCTCCGACGCAGCTTCACCGCCGTCAGACGCAGCCGCCGTCAAAGCCTGCTGGAAATCGACGGCTCCGACCAAAGTTAGGCGAGACAAGTCGTTCTCGTACGTCCTCACACATGGTAGGCTCCTTTCGTCGGACTCAACTACGGCTTGAAGCACTTCTTGCTCGGTGACAGGGATGGCCTTCGGAGAAGAACAAGAGAGGACCAAAATGGAGTCCTTAGAGAGGCCATAGTATATTTGTGGGAAGAATGAATAGAATTTAGATTTGGGTCTAGAGGGAAGAAGAGGAGTGGACAGAGAAAGACTTCGTACTGACGACGCCATTGATAGGAGTTCTCAGCTATTCGGTGACAAGGATGGGGGATTTTACCCTTGCACTACAAAGTTCATTATATTGTTAATGGCCAAAAACTCAAATCGGTTCTCCCACATATATATTTCATTTGTTTCATATTAGTCTTATATGGTTTTATAATTTTTTAAATTGATCTCAAATCTACATTTGACACTTCATTTCGAAAGTGGGTTACTGTGTTAGACACATGTTCACCCGTACGACACTCACACAACACATATTCATAAGTTTTAGAATATAAATCATTTTTGTGACTTTATCATGACAAATAATAAAATAATATCACATAGACACATATGACATATATTATAAATAGATATTGTAATTTTTAAAATTTTCATCAAAATTTATGAATTTTTAATTATTTATTTATATAAATATGTGACGTGTCATGTCGTATAATTTTAAAAATTTGGGGTGTCAGTGTATCCGTGTCAATGTCCATACTTCATAGTTTGAAACGCGAGTTAACTTCATTTGCTAACGATTTCTATGGAATAAAAAAATTTCTTCAAGAGTTAACACATTTCCAAACTTGTCGAATTCGAACTTTAAACCAGAAAAATATAATCAAATTTGTTTGTTTGACTACGAAATAAGTTATCAACTTTCGATACTCGATTTAATCTCATTTGTTGACGGACACAAAGTATTTGTCAAAAGAAACTCATACCTTTCTATTTGTGACATTTAAACTTGACACGAGAGATAAATACAACTATATTCAATATTTTTGGGATCAATTTGTGAAATTATAAAAATATGTAAAATTAATCTGAAACAAATAAAACATAAGGGATCAATTTGAAATCTACCCCATAATAATGGACCAATTTGAAGTTTTGGCCTAAACTTAATTAATAAAAGGGTAAATTGCAATTTGGTACCCTGTGGTTAGGGGCGGTTCCCCTTTGGTACCCTGAAAGAAAAATTTTTGCATTGCGATACCCTGTGGTTTGCTCCGTTAGCGATTTGGTCCCCTGAGGTTTTTTTCTGTTAGGATTTAACGGCAAATGTACATTAAAATGCCAAAAATCTCCCCAAAAGTCTTCTTTTATGCGTTTAAGTCCTTTTCCTTTACTAAAAGGGATCAAAACATAAAGAATTAATTATAAAAGGGTCTTTAGAATTCTAATATTATAGATTTTTCTCAATTCCACCTCTTTTTCATCATTTTCATTCATTTTAGTCCCAAATCCTCAAAATAAAATCATAAAGTGTCCCAAAACTCTTTCAAATATTTCAATTTAGTCCTTAAAAATATTAAAATCCCTAAACCCTAAACCTTAAAACCCTAAATCCTAAACCCTAAAAAAAAGTCTAAGTTCAACAATTAGGTCTTTGACCCATTTTTATTCCAATATTCTCAATTCCCCATTTTTTTTCATCATCTTCATTCATTTTGATCTCAAATCCTCAAAATAAAATTGTAAAGTGTCCCAAAACTCTTCAAAACATTCCAATTTAGTCCTTAAAAATATTAAAAACCCTAAACCCTAAAACTCCAAACCCCTAAACCCCTAAACTCTAAACTCTAAACCCTAAAAAAATTACACATTACAATTTTTTACACATCATCATCATTTTTCTCTCCCTCTAAAACTTCATCCAAAAATTAAAAATAAACTCTAAAAATTCTAAAAAATCTTAAACCCCTTAAGTCTTCCAAACACATCATCAATCTTTCCCTCTCTCCTTTTTTTTTGGACTGATTTCCCTCTCTCCTTTAAACCTTCATCAAATAAACAAAAGAAAAAAAGAAAAAAAAAACTCCTAATACGAAGCTTCATCGCCGCATAACCTTCATCTCTTTCCTCTGCATAACCTTCCATCTCTTTCCTTTGCAGAACCTTCATCGCCGCCGCTTGACATCGCCGCCGCCAACAGTTCACCTTCATCCTCTGTCACAAGAAGGCCGTTCAGTTTCCGACGAAGGTCGTTCGTGACGGCGAACATTTTTTATTTCTATTTCGATTTCGTTTTCGCTCGCTTAGATTTTGTTTTCGTCACTTAATCTTGGATTCGATTTCATTTTCGATTTGATTTCGATGAAGTTGCTTGATTTGATTTCGTTTTCGGACTGGCGAGAGAGAGAGAGAGAGAGAGAGAGAGAGAGAGAGAGAGATTGTTCTAGAAATTTCTTGGATTTGATTTCGTTTTCTCTTTGGATGAAGTTGTTTGGATTTGATTTTGTTTTTGCTATTCTACTTGTGATTCGTTCTTCTTGGTCCCTTTTGATTGTTCTAGAATCCAGATCTGGATTGGTCTTCGACGTCAATGGCGATAGATGAAGATGATTGGTCGGCGGTGGAGGTTGAAGATGATGAATTGATGAAGTTGAGGGTTGAATATGAAGAAGAGGGGAGGAATCAATTTAGTCCCTGAATTTTTTTTTAGGTTTTTGGAGTGAAGATGAAATGAATCGATGAAGATGATGAATATGAATATGAAGATGAAGATGAAAATGAAGAAGATGATTAAAAGATAAAAAATTATGGGGTTTAGGTATTAAAATAAAATTAGGAACTTATGTTAAATTAGGAAGATGAAGATTAAGATTAAAAAAAATAAGTTTTAGGGGTTTAGGGTTTAGGATTTAAGGTTTTTAATAATTTTAAGGACTAAATTGAAATGTTTGAAAGAGTTTTAGGACACTTTACAATTTTGTTTTGAGGATTTAGGACTAAAATGAATGAAGATGATGAAAAAAAGGCAGAATTGAGAATAATAGAATAAAAATGAGTCAAAGACCTGATTGTTGAACTTAGACTTTTTTTTAGGGTTGGGGTTTTAAGGTTTAGGGTTTAGGGTTTTTAATATTTTTAAGGACTAAATTGGAATGTTTGAACGAGTTTTGAAATATTTTACAATTTTATTTTGAGGATTTGGGACTAAATCATAGATGCTCATTTGTCTTTTGAGGTTCTAAGGACTATTTTGATAAATATCATAAACTTTTGGGATTAAAGTGTAATTAAATCAGGACATATTCAAAAGAAATCTTGTGAAAAGGAGAAAATTCGATAATATTAGAATTCTAAAGACCCTTTTATAATTAATTCTTTATGTTTTGATCCCTTTTAGTAAAGGGAAAGAACTTAAACGCATAAGAGAAGACTTGTTGGGAGATTTTTGACATTTTAACGTACATTTGCCGTTAAATTCTAACAGAAAAAAACCTCAGGGGACCAAATCGCTGACAGAGCAAACCACGGGGTACCACAATGCAAAAAATTTTTTTTCAGGGTACCAAAGGGGAACCGCCCCTAACCACAGGTACCAAATTGCAATTTATCCTTAAAAAATCTAACTAGTAAATCAAATAAATAACAAATGAAGATGTAAAACTGTGAAAGGCCAAAGGCTCTTTTGTACAGAGTCATTTTGTACAACACCACTTTAGTCTTTGCCCTTAGACCCATGTCATTCACCTAAATTCCTCAATTTTGCAAATAACGCGACTCTCTATCGTTGTTCGCATCTCAGAGCTGTGTTTTGTGTTTTGCGGCCGATTCGGGTATGCCATCCTTTCTTCTTCCTTTAATTTTTAGCTTTACCGATCGCTTTAGGGTTTTGATTCTACTTCCCTTTCCCTTTTCCACCGTCTGGTTTTGGGCAAAATTGGGGAAACAATTGTCAAGGGTATAACTTTGTCGTGCAAAAACCTGTGCCTTATTTTCCTTCATAGGAGAAAAGCTTGGTATGTGGTGAACTTTTTATCCGCTCTTTTACCGCTTTGATCTTCAGGGAAGCAGTTTCTTAAAGAGGACAGGTTCGGAACTTGGGTTATGTGATCTCTACCCAGGTCAATGCGGTTCGACTATATCATTATTTGACCTCAAATATCTAAACTTTGCCAATGCTTGGGATCATGCTTATACTTAAAGGATTGACAAAAGATTGCCTATTTTCTCTTGAATGTCTATAAAACGATGAATTTCCCCGACATATAAGTTTCAAGTTCCAAACTTATCATTGTTTTCCAAAATGCTTTGTTCTGTTATTCATATGTTATAGTCTGTACATGATGTTGGCTGTTGACATTTTGGTAGATGATTGGTTAAAAAATGCAATATAATTTAGTGTTTAGATTAACCGAAATTGCTATGAAACCCTACAATTTGCCCACTGAGTTTTCAATTTCATATTTGTTTGGCTAAGGCATGACATTATAGTTTGAATATCAAATATCGATTACAATTTCATATGAATAGATTTAAAAATGACATGTTCACTTCAAGTGATGTAATGGTGAACTTCAATTAACTTGTTAATAGATTTATGGTAACGCATAGCAACATTGTCATGTTTGCAGAATGTAGATAGGTTTCAATCTAACTGAATTTATTGCTTGTATGTAAATTTATACCAAAAGCAGGATTTGAGCTATGGGAAAGAGGAAGTCAAGAGCAAAGCCACCTCCCAAGAAACGAATGGATAAGCTAGACACTGTATTCAGCTGCCCTTTCTGTAACCATGGCACCAGTGTTGAATGCCGCATGTAAGCATTTCTGTTGTGTACACTTCCAAGTTCCATAGACAATAAGTCCTATATTTATTTGAAGTCACGCAAGAATCCTTCTATTTCACATGATGATGACTGTCACAGAGCCTGATATCTGTCTTTCTGGTTCTTGTGAAAGTGATATGAAGAACTTGATAGGAGAAGCTTCTTGCAGGATATGCCAAGAGAGCTTTAGCACCACCATCACAGGTATGTTATACGAGATGTCTCGAGCATCTGTGACATTGATTCTTGGTTAATCTGATGTAGCTGTCTACATGGTCGTATCCTCATTGCTTGTAGTTGTAGAGGTTGAGTAAATTGGAAAAAGCTAAGGAAAATGGCAGAATAATTATAATCAACTGATGGTTATGGAAACAAGTTGGTGTAGATAATAGTGGCCCACATTTTCTTATTTTATATTGATGAAGCCTCTTATCTTTTTGCGAGACACATTTACATATACAATCTATAAGTATTTTGGGTTTGTGTCACCTCGCCTTGCACTCCACCCCCTCCATCTCTCTCTCTCTCTCTCTCTCTCTCTCTCTCTCTCTCTCTCTCTCTCTCTCTCTCTCCAAACAAAACACTGAGAACTCCATGCTTTTTGTCTTTGTTAGTGATTTTTTTTCTCCTCTAGCACTGAGATTAAATGAGTTTTGTGATATTTATGTTTATCTGTTGAGAGAATATCCATTGAATATATATCTTTAATGATAAATGTTTCTCTTCTATTTGCAGCTTTATCTGAGCCAATAGACATGTAAGTTCAATAAATGTGGGAATCACCCTCTTTCTCTTCTCTCTCTCTGTGTCTCACTCATTCACACTCACACCCAATTTAGTGAAGAAATTTTATTTCAACTATGCAGATACAGCGAATGGATTGATGAATGTGAAAGGGTGAACAACCTGGATGATGATGGTGCATAGCTGTGGTTCTGAGAACCCTGCTTTGGTGGTAGTGAAGGGAATAACAAACTGCCCAAGTTTATAGTTTCACCATCCTGTAATTATATGAAACCCTGTTTACTCTCTGGTGCAAGTGTAAGCTTAGTTTCTTTGTAGACTTCCCTTATAGTATTAGTATGTACAAGAACGTGAAATAATCGTTTGTATCTGGATGAAGCCACCTTGATGACAAGTTAATATGGAGGCCTTATAAAGTTTATATGATATGTAGCTTATATGTTGGTTTCATGTGTGATTTTTTCCTTACTTGAAGATAAGTGGGTTTTGCTTCTGATACCTTCGGCTGACACTATATCCCCTTTTGGATGACCTTCTCTCTTTGTTTTCCATTTTGCTCTGCATGAGGTTGGCCCAAGCCACTAGTTTTCGGGCATCTCAATGGAGAAGGATTGCTCATTTGAAACTAGGCAGCCTTTCTCTTTAACAGCCATCAGTGAGATTCATTATTTTATCGAATTTAGGAAATGAAGTGAATGTTAATTGACTTAATTCAGCTAGATAGATGGGTCTTGAGTGTTTGAAGACTAGCTCTTGCTCATCTCTTTCTTTATTAAGCTACAATAAAAAGCTAGATTGCAGGATTAATGCATGGATTTGTATATATCTTCATTATCATATTATTTTTCTCAACACCCAAGGAATATAAATTTTGGATTGAAAATTCGATCTTTGTTGCTGGATTGTTTTCAACTCTTAAAATGCAAGCTTTTCGTGATATACCAATGTTGTGACATATTGAAAGCATTTCCCTTCTGGGATAACCTCAATCTTCAATTTTCAAAGGGAAACACACACGACCCAACTTGACCTAATAAAAATTTAGAGTTACCAGTTACTTACCACTACAAGTAAAACATCCCTAAATTCATATTCCATACGTTTTTCCACTCGATAGGAACTAGTGAATTGCCAGAAATAGCACAGAATGTAAAATCTATCTTCAATTACTAGTTAACATTTTTGCGCCACTATGTTAAGGAGATTTTATTCTCAATTTTCATCATCTTAAACTACAATCTTACATCCTCAACCTCACGCCAAGCTTTCCTAACTAAATTATTAATTTATATAGTTACTAGTTAACATTTTTGCGCCACTATGTTAAATATATACCAGTTTTAAGAATATAACAGCAAAGATGCATCATCAAAAAGCTTGCCAAACTCTAATATTGACGAACATGCTTATCAGATAATTTTGGTAAACAAAAACTACTTTTCTCACTCCACTTTGTTAAAACTCCATTTCAAAATAACTTTTCTATGAAAAATATTCACTACAAATTCTGGCAAACTCGTCATATTCGTTAGAAGCAAATGATATAGAGCTGTGTTCCAAGATAGTTTACAAATGGCGATCAAACAATAAACCATTATTTAACAAATGACGAAATTTACCATAAGATCATATAAAAACAAGGTAGACTAAATCACCTCTAACCTTTAGACTTGGATTCCTTTTTTTGAGTCATGTAAAAGTTACTCAAAAAGGATCTGAAACATTTATTACACACCCAATATTATGTACCATCCCCTTGAAAGTCTGTCCTGCAGATATTGCTTTCAGAGGGCAACGCAAGTGTCTTACATTAGCATAATTTGGAAAATGAGAAGTCAGTGCTGTATCATAACAATTTTGTGCCTCAACACTAGGTCAGTTTTAATGGTCCTAGCATTTACCAGATCGCAAATCATAAATGCTATACAGCAATTTTTGCTCTAAGTGGTCATCTTCCAAGGTTAGAATCCAGCATCCAGCAGTCTCTAATGCAGCACTTTAGTGAGAATGAGCTATTCACAATATCTCAACAAGGCAAGAATTGACCTTGGCTACTTGTCACTAAAACGGAGAATGTGAAAAGATAAAATGAGAGGAAAGACAAAAAGATAACCCACCATAATTTAATGTGAAACTGAATAGAATGCAGCCTGTTGCACATCCCTCTGAGATCAATCACGTCACATAATAGTCGCCTATGTTCTCAACAAGATAATCATAAGGTGCAGCTAACCCATACTCATAGGTTTCATTAACTGGAGTAACTCTGTTTGAAGCTGAATAGACACCACCACCTATGCCAACCTTGCCATTAAATTTGGCTCTGCCTTTAGCAGGTCGTTTGTTATCAGGTGGAAACTCGGCAGAGAGTCTTCCCATCTGCTTCTGCAGATCAGCAACTGAATCACTAGTTACCTTTACCTTGGAGTTCTTCTTCCCATCTACAAGCTTTAGTTCCAACCGATACAAGGCACATGCATCACACTTGTTAATCTCATACTCATAAAGGTGCCACTCAAAATGGTTCAGTGGCTGCGGGTCCATATAATAGGATCTCTTCAGCCCTCCAAACTCATTCATCACCTGCTTCCTAGATTCATGCCAACCACGTCCACTATAATCTGGTAAAGACCTCTGCTTTCTGTTTCCACTCTCAAATGCTCTTCGAGGCTTATCAAAGAAGAGCCACTCCCTAATAGTTTCACCCTCAAAAACAGAAAGATCAAATAGCTCTGCAGGTCAAATAAGAAACAAATTAACAACATTAAAAGAAAAAATAAAAACCTGGATAAATTTCATACTAGATATGTTTTCAAAATAATAAGTAGGTAATCAAAATGGGAGATACAATAAACATCAACTTACCAGGTGCATTCCAGGGAGACTTGGCAGTTGCCGCTCCCTCACATTCTGGGATGCCAACATCTTTTCCTTGTGCCTTTGCACTGAGAGCAGCAAAAAGTAGATTATCCTTCAGACCAATGCCTCCAGGTCGTAGAACTGGGGCCATGCCTGGTGGCCCTTCATTCAATGCTAAAGCAGCATGAAAGCTACTGCAATAGTCATGACACCAATCCAATCCTTGAGCAGGCCTTGGGCAGTCCCAAAGTGCACATTTTGGGCCTAAGAAAGCAGAAGGTGGAGGGCAGATGCTTGGTACGTAGCTAGATATATGAGGAACGGTGTCCTCCTCACAAAAAGCTGAATTACTAAATCCAGCATAAAAGTTTTGATCAAAATCCGGACGAAGATCAAATTGATAATCTAAAGTAGGCCCTTCAAAGTTGTTATTTGCCACATTGCAAACTGCTGAGGTGGAGTGTTTGCACTCATCAACCAACGGGAACTCATGTTGCTGTTGTTCCTGTTAAGCAGTTAAACATGAAAACAGGTTAGACATTATATTGACACCTGATTGACTATAGTTTTCAGGATATAACCGATTCTTAAATAGAAAATAAGCACAAACTTTATGCTTTCCGGTACATATTCCAACATATGAGAAGCGAGCAAAATCAAGCAGCCTACCACATATTGAAGTTAGAACATAATGCATCCATTATGGCAGATGATATATGACAGTGCCAAAATAGTATATTAACATATTCACCCCGTTAATCTATCAGACACTTCAAAATCCTGTTCTTTAGATAACCAAGAAATACTAGCTCAAGCTATTAAAAAAACAATGTTCTGAAAACCAATCAAAGTTCAACCAGAAACACCAAAAAATGGTCCACTTGCCATTTTGCAAACCCCCAAATTTGCTTTATAGCGGAACAACTAAACCAGTAACAACCAGGTGATCATGTGAACTAGTTATGGTTGGTGTAATTTATACCCAATTTTTTAATATTTTATTCATAGCTGTAGCGGACAGTTGTAATTTTACTGCCTTGAGCATTACATCCAAACCTTCCCCTTTTTCTTTCTCCATCATCCTACAATCCTACATCCTTGCAATAGAACTTCATATTCCTGTCTCTGCTTCTCCCTTTCGCAATGGTTGATGTCTTGAGTGACCATTGAAGAACTAACACTATGCTGGTCCTTTGGTCATCCATTTCTGATGATATGGCTGCTTATATATATATATATATATATATATATATTGTTGAAAAACTAAGTCCCAGTTTTGCTGCTCATGTCTTTACACTGAACTTAAAGACCACCTGAATCAACTGACAAATTATGAGTTTGGAAAAACAAAACATGATTGCTGCTGATGTTAATTATTGTATTGATGGAATGTACTGTCACACAACATTGCCTTCTTGCAAAACTGGGAGACTTCAATATTCTTCCTAAAATCCAGAGGGCTGAGGTAATGGGGTCTCAAGGATAACACCCCATCACTTAATAAACAATAATATCAAAAGCTAATATTTAACAATGCAGAAAAAATAAAACTAGAAATTCACCCGGCAATTTACATTTACAGTAGGAATTTAGAAATACTTTCTTTACAGTCTGCTTACCTACTTGCATATCTAATGTGTCAATGGTTTCTTTTTGGGGCGGGGGGCGGGGGCTGTTGGTACCAGGTGGGTGTTTTAAAATGACTCAGCCGGTAGCTCAGTCATTTTGAATCACCAACCATTGAACACTCACCATTTTTGGTCCCTGAGTATTCTATGCAGATTATTAAAAAAAATCACTGCACGAGACCAATATACAAAAGTATATATCCAAGCCTTAATAATTCTTTTTTTATAGAATGAATGAAATAATGGATTTGAACACACAATTGCATCAAAAGGTTAAATAAAGAACACAATTTGATCCCCCCCCCCCCTCCCCCAAAAGAAAGTCATGCTGCTTTGAATTTTAATTTATTATATACCAATATGTATCATGTAACCAGAAATTCCCAAAAAGTTGGAATTAATAACTCAAAATCTGTCCCAAGCAAATAAACAGGGTTGAGAAGGAGAATAAAGCTACGGTGGGTGGGTGAGAGAGAGAGATGCTGACACAATATTGGACACCAGTGCCCTCCTCAGTTACTAATTTCACGTTCATCTCTTACTCTCTCTCATCGTCCTCTCAACATCAACCACCCCCCAGGGAAGAGGCAGTGGAGAAGGAGAAAGGAGGAGCATAGACTTTTAGTAAGCATATTGTCAGTTTTAGATTTCTAATCCAGTAAACTATTCCAACGTATTCTAATCAATCAACTGATCTGAAGATTAACAGCCTCCTTTTGACCACTTTTAATGCGATGTTGATATCCCATAAATTCGGGAAAAGGGGGGGGAGGGGATAGATACAATAAATTTCTGAAGACTGGCAAACTTCTTGTGATTTAGCAATGCATAAAAGAAACATAGACTTCATTTAATGCACCAAATGTCTGGACTAGAGTGATGAATATAAACCCCATTATACACACCCGGGTGAAATAACAACCATTGCTAAAGCGTCTATAAATACAGTCAAAGAATAAAACCATTATAGATTTATGTATATGAAACAGTTAAAAACTAAGCCCACAAAAACAGTCAGAACAATTATTTTACAAAACAATTAATCCCACAAATGATAAAGACAATTACCTCTTGGAATATCACATTACACCCAGTTTGCAGGCTCTGATCATTAGGTTCAGGCTTAGGTGCTGCTAATGGACTAGTGGCGTCATCTTCCTCCTCACACAGCTGCAATAGGCGGCAGATATCGGTAGAGAATGACCCAAGACTGCCACCCTATATTCAACCATGATTATCATAACTAAACCATACTTTAGTCAAAATATCTGTACGATAATTAACTTTTCCATTTAAGTTTGTCCATCACAATAGGAAGGGTCTAGGCCTACAAGACCTCATTATAGAACAAACCATACAGTCTGAGAGTTGCAATCGAGAAAATGGACAGTACATGAAATTACCTGCTGCAAGGAAGAAGCAGGAGAAGGCTCATTGAGCTCAGCTTTCCACTCACGAAGCATCTGATGAACTTGCTCCTCAAGAACAGCAGCATCAACTGTACGGCTCTCCTTCCTGGCAAATTGCAGATCCATGAACATAACCTGCAAATCATCAACTCGGTTCTTTGCCTTGTCCTTAAAGAGCTTGTGCGATGCTGACTTGCAACTGGTCTTGGAAATCTTCTTCATTGTTAAACCCCAAGTTCTGGAAAACCCTAAAATCACCACAACAACAAACTGAGTTTCCAATCGACAATTAACGAAGCCTTCAAAGAGAGAATCCCAAAATATACGCCCAACATTCACTGCAGATTATTTATTATCATCAGAAGAAGCATATCCCATCCCAGTCCCCATTCCTGAAAGTCCATATGTTCTCACTTTAGGAATCCGAAATTCTCGTCTGAGATTGAAAACAAATTACAGTAACAAAGCTCACCCCATTATCAGCTAATTAAGAGAGAACGTTACGGTAGTTAGCACAAACCCATTTTCTGATGAAACCAAAGCTAAAATACAGATCAAAACAATCATATACTTAGAACCCATTTCCAAAAATGGAATAAACCAAAAGGGTAAAGCAAAGCAACGCAGTTCCAATTACAAATTAACTCGAAGGAACACAACCAAGATACTAGAAAGTAGAGCTAACCTAAGCGAAGATCACAGTATTCACTATTCAGCGAGAAATCCGAAACACCAGAGGTAATACAGACAAGAAATTTCCAAACGAAAGCAAAAACAAAAATATTCGAGATCGATTAGAGGTTTGTGGCTTTGAATCCCAGCGGTGAAAGAGAAGCCATGTTTGAGGCTTACCTTTTAAGTTTCTGATATGGGTGTGGTTCTCTATATGGTTCGGTTCTCTCTCTCTTCAAAATTTTGAAGGGGAGAGAAACACATATAAAGAGAGAGAAACAACTTTTTGTTACTGTTGAGAGACTCTCATTCTCATGTCTCCCTCGCTCGCTGAAATGAGTGTGGAAGGGGGCAAAAAAGCAAGGGGGATATTACAGTGAAGACCATAACTCAAAAATGCCCTTTCTATTCCCCTAAATAACGGCGGTTACGCGCTTTATTTTATTTTCTCATCTAAAATTCTTGAAACGCCAAAAAAAATAAGTAATGTGTCACATTATTTTTGTTATGATAAAATAATTATAGTTAGAATAATCTTCAATCATTATTTTTTTAATACCGGATAATATTATTAAAATCTACAAAGTATTGTGTCACATTATTTCTGTCATCAATCAACTTTTAATGAAATAATCATGGTAGAGATTTTTTATATTATTTCTAAGAAGAAAATTTATAATAAAATTTCTATATATTTAATAATATTCTTTAAGTAAAATATTATCTTTTATATTCTCTCTATTTTAAATAATCATACAAATTAATTTTACTATGTGGTTGCTATTATCGAATAATTATATAACAAAGATATAAATAAATTATTTTATGTAAATTTATTACTGTTTTAAAATAGTATTACTCTACAAAAAGTGTGACTCAAAAGAATGATATTCACTAATGGAGTTGAGTTTTAAAAAATGAATTAATCTCACAGCAAAATAAATTTATGTTCAAATTTCAATTAAAAAATATCTACATTTAATAATTGATAATATCTCAAATAAAAAATTTTCCATTTAAAAGTACATGTAAAAAGAAATACACCACATTCAAGTGTCATCATGATTGTGTGCAAGTTTATAAATAAAAATATTCATATTATTTAAATACACTTGTATAGTTGTATTTGGTAAGTTTTTGTCATGTTACAGCGGAAGAAGAGTACTACTCATAGCACATATAAGATTGCTATATGAATATTCTGATAAATAGTATTTCATTGCAAAAGTTATTATATTTGATACATAACATGTAAATTTATTAAAGCTGTATTGTGTTTAGAATCTCACAATATAATAATTATTGCTTCTTTTCTCACAATTATAGATAAAAATCAAAGTAGGAGACATGAATTTCAATATTGTACTCATATATTACCAATAGCATTTTCATTGAAATCAGAAGCTCATGGAAATAAAAGAAAAACTAGAAACAATATTATGTATTCTAAAATATATGTATTACCTCTACACAACTCTCTCTCGAAAAATTCATTAGTATGTGCATAGTTATCAAAACCGGACCGGCCGGTCCGACCGGTTGAACCGGGAACCGGTCATTAGGCCGGTCCGAGTCGGTTTAATAACCGGCCAAGCAGAGAACCGGGCGAACCAGCCTGAACCGGAGTCAAACCGGTTGAACCGGTCCTGNCAACGTTCCGACCCCGGTTGAACCCCGGTTGAACCATTGAACCTTGAACCCCTCCTTCGGCCGGTTCAATGGCCGGTCCGGTTTTAATAACCTTGAGTATGTGTGACTTTCCATATTACAATTTTCTTTTCACTTTATCATGTAGGCAAATACTAGCTAGTGCCACAGCTCAACAATTGAGAAGAAAACTCCAGCAAAGGATAGAACCCAAACGGACATGATCAACCAAAGGAACAAAAAAGGTGATTCCATTTTTCTTGCTAAAACGTTAAAAAGTGTAAAAAATAAAATATAAATTCGAAACATTAGTATTGGGGTGAACAAGTGAAGGATGATATAAGTAAGGAAGGAATAAAGCACACCACCACTACCATCCAACATATTCTCGTTTAGATTCTTCTCCTAAGTGGAAGAGCTTTATAGAAGAAGACTGTTTAATGGATATAATCATGTTTAAATCTCCAGCATCCCATGTTTTATACATCAAACCACCCACATGGGTCACCCATATAATTCTCTAACTTCTTCAAAGAATTTTTTTTTTCTTTAAGAAAAAAAAAAAGTGATGGGAAGGGCGGTGACGATTTTGTACCAAGAAGCTGCAACAATTTGCGGATAAAATGTGGTGGTGGATACCTGTAATTGTCAGCAAAATTAACAGAGTCATTAATTCCAAGCAGAAATCGTGACCATCAACTTAACAATCACAACAGTATTGGCTTTTGACAGATTCTGAAGCCATGCCCAAATGAATAAAGGACACGAGAGCCTAGTTATTCTCTAGTACACACATAAATCCAAACGTCCACCGGCATTCGTCAGATGGATAGTATGTGGTTTCAACTTTCAAGGAAATATTAAATATCTTAAATAACTAGAAAATGCATTTTTGACAGAGTATACGAGAATTTTGCCTGAAGGTAACTTCAACTGTTCATTCACTGCAGCCTTATTTTGTGCAATAAAATCATAATTTCAATCAGCTTCTTGTTCTTGACACATACAAGATACATGCCAAGAAATGGATCAATGATGAAAAGAATTGTCCCAAAACTAAAAAATGTAAGAAGTAAAAAATAAAAGGGGTAAATATCAAACAACCAGTTTTTTTTATTCGCACTTTGCCTTCATAAATCAAACACTTCACGGCAGCCCATTTAAACTTAGCTACATTCTAATTCACATCAGTTTGTGATAACATGTCACCTTATTTGGGTGAACACATTTGACTAGGACAAAAAGGTGGGGTCACGGTGACAATCTGCTATCGTAGAGTGCAAATAAACCAAACCAGAAGGAGGTCATATGATATTTACCCCCAAAGAATTTTGATTCAAAACTATATTCTTCATCAGATCAAGCAGCTTTTCCTGTCTTTCCATCTTCTGTATGGCCCATTCTAAAATTTAGTATTCCACTGAGTCCTTGCCCCCTAGCCAATTTTTCCAATTCTTGAATTTTAAGCTTAAGAAGTTCCACTTCTTCTGCAATGGCTTCATTTCTTAGCGTAACAGCCTGAACAAGAAAGAAAAAAGAGGTTGGTGAATTATATCCAATTGACAAACTGATAAATTTTTTGAGTTAGCCTGAATTGAGAAGCAGGGATATTAAAAATACAAATTGTTCACCACGGTTTCAAATTGCAGCACAATAAAAAAGATAAATGGCTAGGAGAGATAATCATATTCCTTAATCCTTATTAACTTTGGCAGTTAATCTTCCACAAGATCTCAGGTCAGATAAAAACAATGAGCCCCCTTTTCAGTAAGTTCATTTAAACTATTAGAATACTCAGTTCAATCGGAAAGTAGATTGACAAAAACAGTGCAATTGTCCAACTGTAGCTTTTCATGAAAGGTTGGGCACAAGCGACGTATAGATTGCTCACAATGAAAAAGTCACAAAAACATAGTAAATCATACAGATTACAGCATTACACATGTGGTCAATTTAAGCATTGCAAATAGAGTCATAAAGATTAAAGAATTGAAAATGATTATACATTTCTTCAACAATAATGCACTTAAGAAGTTCAGCCACCAACTAGAAATACAGGAAATGATTCCAATTTAAAGACTTCAAAGGTTAGCAATACTCTTATAGTTATTTTGCATGCTCAATAACATATGGAAAGCCACACCACACACTTAAACAAATATAAGAAGGCAGAGATAAAGGAAACTATGATAAATTTAAAGAGGAAATACAAAATGCCAGATTTTATGCCTGATGATTTTTGTCAATTTACCTCCAGCTCTTGCTTGCGTCGCTCCTCCTTTTTTGCTTCAGACCTGGCACTTCTTTGAACCTCAAAGATCAAGAGAACTCCTGCAACCTATGTATATAGGCACAGAAGCAAACATTTAAGCACAAGTTTTGTATGCACAAAACTGTATATAGGCACAGAAGAAAACAATGTTTTAAGTATTTCCTTCAGCCCTACAGCACATGCATGTTAAACTGTTCTAATAATTGACAAGTTACCACTTAACTAAAACTAGAGGGCTTGTGTCAACAAGAACTGTGTTTAATCTCTTGTTGCTACATCTGCCATTCGATGCTAATAGTATAACAGTTTGTACTGACACAAATCTTAAGATCATAACTGTTACACAACTAACAACTGGTCACAACAAAGCATATTGCCTCAGCTTCAAACCTCAGTAAACAAAACTACATTGTATACCTTAAAAGCACAACAAAAAAAGCCGGGGAGGGGGGGCACATATTCAATTAAATGTGCTTATAGCTTAGGAATTTCATATTTTTTAGCATATGACTGGACGTTGGATATTTTAGTGCAATACATTCAGGCATAGATTAGCTTATTAAGTCCTATTTCACATAATAATGATATATCTTGCTCACAATCATGTTAAGAGTACTTGGAATCACAAGTAGCTGACAGCAGAGTAAAATTAGATTCCAGCAATGTTAATTTGCTTTCCATAAGTAGTTGAATTGCCAAATAATTGGAAATGTATTTATTATATTAGTAAAAGGAATCATATAACAGAAGACTAAAGGGCTATAGCAAATATGGCATGGAAAAGTACAGTACCGAGAAGACAAACAATTCTCCAATAAGGTCTACAGCAGCTTGCACTGCCTTTTCCTCATTCAGAGGCCGAATCTCAACATCTGTTGCATGACCGTAGATGCGCCTTTGCATTCTTGTAGTGATTCTATGGTTAGCCTGTTCCCAATATGCAAAAATTATGAGAAAACATGTAGTGTCCGTTAAATATTCACATCCAATGTCTAGAAGTTCAAACTGCAAAATATATACAGACAAGCACTCAAGAGGACCGTGTATTGCAGCATTTAAAACATGAAAAACAAAGCTGCATTGTACACTATTACAGAGAAACTTTGACTACTCTGATTCGCTCAGGATGTTAATAGCACCATCAAATAAATCAATTGTTCAATTTACTGAAACAAGAAAGCCCAGGTACAGTTGGAGGTAAGGCTCAATTTAACTTGTTGAATCAATTTAAAAAAAAAAACAGAACCCTTGTAAATAAATCAAGCAAAGACAAGACCATTGTAGTCAAAGAGAATGCTGGGACATTCATTTGCCCCCTCTGTATATAATTGAAGTTCTATAAACCAAAGAGGTATGATTCATCTCCCTGCTGTTTAGTGCTTTCTCCAACTCTAAGGCTCATCTAACCGGTTAAAGCCACTATACGTCACCTTCAATTTGGCAAACTCTAGAAGCCCAACCATTACAATGCGTCAAGTCCATGAAGATTAAACCCTAACGACGAAAATACATACAGGAGAACCCCAAAAAAGTCCCTCTTAAACGCATCCAATGTTGACATTTCCTATTCCATACGGCATAGGGAACATGTAAACTTTCAGCAAAATCAATCTAAATCGCAACAAAATAATACAATGAAATGAGATCACCAAATAGTACCTGGGCGATTCTAACGATGTATTCACGGAACCTGGGGTGAATGGCAGCCTGCTGTTTGAGCCTACTAGCAACGGGCTTGCTAAGGGTTTTCAAAAAGAGCGTCCCTAGCTTCAAAACTGGAAGCACCATAGCTACGCGATCCGATCTTAAACACCAATTTTTGAGCTAAAACCTGTATAAATGCTCGACGTTGGGTTTTGATGAAGTAATCAAACTCGAGCAACACAACGAGGGTGGGATTCAATAGAAATGCGGGTCATCGCTGATTTGACTGGATTTGAAGGCGTAGTTTCTTGATGAAGACGACAGAGGGATGCGAAGCGTGGACCAAAAACCTTATAGGCAGTTAGAAATTGTGAATGGGAATCAGCGAAGCTGGGAGTCACTTTCGTTGATCTATGGCATGGTTTGGACTTTGGAATTTGGGTTGTTGACTTCCCATTTTGTTGTGATGGCTGGAGGAAGTAGAAGTGGAACTCGACGCGGAGAAAGAAAGCACACCAACAATGAGGATTGGCTCTCACGTGTGTGCTCAATGGTTAGGACGCAGGTTCTCTATAATCAAATTCTCTAGAGTTGTCTGAATTTGTGTAAATATGGGCCGTTAGATTGATCGATCGGCTTCTATTTCAGCACGTCACCTATAGAATTAAATGAGGTGGTGCGTTTTTTTTTTTTCTTTTCTTTCGGATGGCTATAGAAACAGGCGACAGACCCTTCCTTTCTCTTCGTTCTGATGATGATCTCCCTCCGCCTTCCTCTTTCGTACGGATGCGTCGACAACGACGGGTAGCAAACCCAGAAAGTACGACCTCGTTCCTCATTTTGAAGCTAAGTGGGCAAGTTGCCAGCAAGTGCTCTTCTTCCACCAAAAATGGACAAGTTCCAATTCTATGTTTTACAGTGCTGAAAAAGTGCAGATGAAAATAATGAGAATCTAATTTGAATAGGAATGCCTTTCTATTTTATACTGTTTTACAAAATGCATAAGGAAAACAATGTAAACAATGTTTTCTTCCATCAAGGTTCTTAGTGAACTATGTGTCCTATTTTTTTATAGAACTATCTCTAAAAACATATTCTGCTATATCTTCTCTGAAAATAGTCAGCTTTCATCCTTCTCCTCTGATCAAATTTCATTTTCGCCTCTACAAGTCTCTAACTTGCCAATCTCGCATAACCAACTATATTTTCAAATAATTAGTGATACTCTAGATCATTCTTTTAATTTACTGAAGCCCTCCTTGCATCCAGATCTACTTTTTTCCATAGACTTGAAATCTGTCTTGACGAAAGAGTTTCTTCACCGTCGAGCAAAAAAAAAAGGGGGAGTTTACTGCGAGAAGTTTTCTTCAAATTTATCTCGACGAAGGAGTTTTCTTGGCGAGCTACCATCTGTGACTCTCATAACCGCCTTGTTGAGAAAAAAAAATGGCGCAAGAAGTGAACTTTTGAGTGACGAACCATATGAACCATGGCGTCTTTCAGTGTGAGAAGGGGAAAAAGAAAGAGTACGACTGTGGAGTCCAGAAACTTGAGAAAACAAAAAAGGTGAAACAGACAACGTGGCAAGCTAGCAACTGTTTGATTGATCGAATGGTTGAAAATTGGACAATTACAGAGAATTGCAGAGGGGCCAATGATAGAGGATCCGATTCGCAATGGTTACAGCCTTACAGGGAACTGAAGAGATTTTTGGTTAACCTTCTTTGCTACAATTATTTTCAAGAAAACCTACTGTTTAGTCCCTAATTATATTACAATTTATAAAATTGAAGGTGAGAGACTTCTTTATTGTATAAATGTTGTCTTGTCTAATTATATTACAATTGTTAGAAAAATTGAATTTAAATTTTTGTATAAAAACGTCAATAGTAACAAAAAATATTTAGGACTAAATAGAGATAAAAAAAAAGTTTTTAGGAGCAATTTGAGACCACCCCATGGACTAATTTAAACATTCAGCCTTTTTTATTTATGTAAAATACAGCATTTGATATCATTTTTGCTTAAAGATCAATAATTTTATAAAATTTGTAATTATTATCTTTAAATCCAACTGTAATATCAAATAGAACAAATAAAAAGAATAATTTTTTGGTAGATTGAAGATTTAGCCCTTTATAGTTTTGTTGAATTTGTAATTTAACTGCCACATGCACTTTGGGTATATGTGATATAGTCCTTAAATTTTAAGATTTTTGTAATTTCATCATTATCATTATTAAATCTATTTATTTTAAAGCATCTTTAGCACTATTTATAATCCAAACTGATTTTCTAACACACTCCCAAACAGATCTAATATTTTTTTTTGGCCTGAAAAACAGATCTAATATTGATGAAAAGACATTACATATTTTAAAAAAAATTACATAATGTGTGAGTAGATGTAATAAAATAAAGACCAAAGTCCTATTTTGGTCCTCCAGTTATGTTCAATGTTCCAAATTGGTCTCTCGGATATTTTTCGTTTCATATTGGTCCCTCGGTTATTTTTCGTTTCATATTGGTCCTTCAGTTATGCTTAGTGTTCCGAATTGGTCCCTCAGTTATTTTTGTTCCATATTAGTTCATCAGTTTTCTAAAATTTGACACAGTTGGTCCCTCAAACATTTTTCATCCATTTAAACTGATATTTATGTTTATAATTTAAAAGATATTTATGATATATTAGTTTAAAATTTATACGTAAGAGATTATATATATTTAAAATTGATACATCAGTGCCATAATAAGTTTATTATATATAAATATATATACGTCAGTTGACTGGTTACGTTTTATATAATAATAAGTTTATAAAAGTGAGCATTTGAGGTTTTAAAAAAGTGAGCATTTGAGAGATTTATAATGTTTTGCAAACAATCCTAACTCGCCCCACCCCACTCACTACTTAAACTCTCAGTCAATGGTTTATAACCCTAAACCATCTCACACCACCCCACACCACTCTCAAACCATCCTCCCAATCAACCCCTTAAAGTTTTTTTATATAAACAAGAAAAATATATTAGATAAAAGCCAAATGACACTTACAATCGTTAAGAAATTTTAAAACTGAAATAACAGAAAAGCATAAAAAGTAAACTTTGTTGAACTATTGGGCGATTGCGCATAAATAAGTTTTATATGAAAGATTCTTGAGGACGAACTGATATTATAAGGAATAAATTCTGAGGATGAAAATCATCACAAAATGTGTTGTCAACAAACTGTTTATCATCATACTCACTATTGACCAAGAAAGAAATTACTATGCCAACTGTAGATGTCATCAACTTCCACTCATACTTACAAATAGAGTTCGAAAACATGATCAAAAGATGGGAGGCATCAGCTTCACACCAAAGATGTCGTAAACTTTGCAAGGATTCAAAACTAGAAAAACATAATTAGATCTGACAGGAAAACCATGAGGGAATTGACATCTGAGTTTATTGAAGAGAAAAGAGAAGCGAGGAACACAACCTGAAGCTAGAGAGAAGCACGACCCAGGGGCGGTGGAGAAAAGACGAGCTTTTGGAATAATGGGAGGAGAGGACTACTGCTGCGAAGCAACAACAACACAAGATAGAAGTAGTGGAGAGGGCTAGGTTTTGAGAGAGAAACAACAACTACATATAATGTTATATAAATTGAATAGAACTTTCTCGGAGCTACTATAGGTTGAGGTTCAATAAAACTTAGATTCCATTAATTATAACGCGTGTAAGCATAGTGATATTCATGGTTAATGTATAAAAAAAAAAAGATAATGTTATTCAATTAAAATTATAATAATTAAATTACATACCATTAAATTATAGAGAACAATTTAAATTTAAGCAAGATTATTTAGACTAAGTACTTATACTTATTAATTTAAAAAAAATTCATTGTTATATCAAACATTAAAATTATAATTATTATGAAGAAAAATAACTTTATTGATTTTCAATCGATAAATAAAATTCTACAAAAAAAATCAATCGATAAAAAAATTTATGTATATCTTTTAAGAAATTCACCATGTGCCACATTATCGATTCGCATGAAATCATTAAAGACAATCTCATCCGTTAATAACCTATTCCACATCAACGGTTATCATGATCTTAGAGGAAATTGAAAGCCACCTTCCATCTTGCCACGTCATCAATCCGTGTCCTAGGCTTGCTACCAGAACACAAAACAAACGACACCCGTCGATGCAACCATTAGTATCAACGACCAGGATCACCTTTCACGCAGCGCGCACAAACATTAAAATTATAATTACTATGAAGAAAAAATAACTTTCTTGATTAACAATTGATAAAAAAAAACCCTAGACGCTCTCTCTGCTTTCTCTGCTTTGTATCAAACATTCAAATTATACTTGTTAATTTAGGAAAAAATCAATGTTATATCAAACATTAAAATTATAATTACTATGAAGAAAAAATAACTTTCTTGATTAACAATCGATAAAAGAAACCCTAGCTGCTCTCTCTGCTCTACTTGCTCTCGATCCTCGCTTGAATTCGTCCTTGGGCTGCCACTGTCTCGGCGGCGATGTCCTTCCCACATGTATATAGGTATGTTTTCGGTCTCTTCCTCCATTAGGGAGGTCTCCTCCCTCTATTAGAGAATGTTTTCTTATTCCATTAGGGAAAAATTTTCCCCTTTTATTAGGAAAGAGTTTTATCTCTTCTTTTTTGTAATCATTGTTTAGATCTAGAAGTAGGATTCAAGATCCAAGAAGAAAATATTTAAGATAATTGATCTCTCAGAGAGAGGGCTGATGGGTGTGTTGCCTCTCGAGGTATATTCCAAGTTTTCTTTTATATTTTGTAGATCTGATTGTATAGGAGATCTGAATTTTTTCTGTCTTAGGTTTGTTGTCTAGGATTTTCTTTTTCTTCTCCTATACTGATGTATTTTGATTCGTGGAACGTAAGATTTTGGTTAAATTGTTAGATCTATGTCTTATTTAGTCTCCTTGTTGTATGTCCTTGTGTCATTTTCTCGAATGAATGAATGATATCTAAGGATGATCAAAATACCTATACCCATGGGTATCCGTTGGGTCTGGGTGAAAATGAATGGGTCCGGATATAAAGATTTACCCATTTAAAATTGTAGGTATGGGTCCAGGTCCGCGGGTAGGGTTACCGACTCGGACCCTACCCGCTATAGTATAACATTCTATTTTTTAAAATATATATATATATATATTAACTTATATAATGTAATTTTTTTATTTTAAATATATATAAAATTATTATTTATAACTTCTACTTTTAATTCTTTTGCTATATATTTAATCAGAAAAATAAGAATTGTTTTGATTAAATTATATTTATATTTTTAAATAAATTAATTTATTTAAATTTTTCCTGGTCTAGGTACGGGTCTGGGTATTCGACTACCCATAAAATATGGAGATGTAGACTGATATTCATACTCGCAGGGATATGGGTACAATAACTTTTTACGGGTTCGGGGGTCAAAGTACTCTACCCATACCCTTCCATGAACATCCCTAATGATATCTTTCTAACTAAAAAAAATATTAACATTAACAATCAATAAAAAGAAATCATGTATATCTTTAAAAATATCCACCATGTGCCACGTTATCGATCCGCATGAAATCATCAAAGGCAATCTCATCCGTTAATAGACTGTTCCACATCAACGGTTTCCACGATCTCAGAGGAAATGGAAAATCACCTTGACACCTTCCATCCTGACATGTCATCGATCCGTGTTCTATGGGTGCTACCACAACACAAAACGAACGACACCCGTCGATGTAACTATCAGTATCAACGACCAGGATCACACCTTTCACGCAGCGCGCACAAATTTCAATTTTCGAAGATCCCTATATAAACGCCTCCACATCCCATCGTCTTCCACCACACTAAGAACATCAAAACCTATTGCAATTTCTCTGAATTCTCCGATCTCTAACCTTCAATTTCACCACAATGGCTCGTACCAAGCAAACTGCTCGCAAATCAACCGGTGGAAAGGCTCCGAGGAAGCAACTCGCCACCAAGGCTGCTCGGAAATCTGCTCCGGCCACCGGTGGCGTGAAGAAGCCTCACCGTTTCAGGCCAGGCACGGTGGCTCTTCGTGAGATCAGGAAGTACCAGAAGAGTACGGAGCTTCTGATCAGGAAGCTTCCATTCCAGAGGTTGGTTCGTGAGATTGCTCAGGACTTCAAGACGGATCTCCGATTCCAGAGCTCCGCCGTCGCTGCTCTTCAGGAAGCCGCCGAGGCCTACCTGGTAGGACTCTTTGAGGATACTAACCTTTGTGCCATTCACGCCAAGAGAGTTACTATTATGCCTAAGGATATTCAACTTGCTAGGCGTATTAGGGGCGAGCGTGCTTAAGCTTATGGTTTGGCATGTATAGTACTGGCTTTTCTGTGGTGTTTTATTTTGTTACATGTGGATCTGTTTAGTTTGGGCAAAAAAAAAAAGGATCTGTTTAGTGAGCAGGAAAGTAATCTTTTGATCAATGAAATTGTGGAATCTGTTATTTAATGAGCTCTTGTTGTTCAATTGGTTTCAATATTCCTCCCTTGCAGTATGACGCTTTCGCATTGAAGGATATTGATATTTGTTTTTGATATAAAACGGAAAATGAATAAATTTGAAGGACCAAAATAAAATTTTGGCCAAAATTATTTATCTCGTATACATAACCTAATCAGTAAGGTTTCAAAGAGAAATAAATCTATTCAACTCTCTCTGTTGCTTGTCTTTTTCTCCATCTCTCTCCATTTGTTTCTCAGTCTCTCTCTTCTCCTTTCCATTATGTTGTTCTAGGGGTAGATATGTCAATATAGGGTCGGCCCATTGGGCTGGCCCAATAGCCTGTAAAAATAAAATGGGCTGGGCTGGAAATTTTAGCTCAGTTAATAAAATGGGCTGGCCCTTTTGTGACGCAGGCTTGAACGGGTTGGACAGGGCTGACTGTTTTTCATAACATTAAAAAAAAAACTTTGTTCTTTGTAATCTTCCAAATGTTCTCTTGATGGGTTGATTCCAGTGAGCCCACACTTTTTTAACAAAATCCATAATTTACACAGCAGTAGTCCATTAGTCATTTACTCATTTACATAATTATTCTGTCCAAAAGAAAAAGTTACATGATTATTATTTACTTTATTCCTCCAATCCAATTGGCTCTCCCCAAGTTATTTACACCCATGAGGCCGTGAGTTTTGATCCATGTCTAATTATTCAAGGAGAAGCGAATCTAACCCTTAAATTCCATTCTACCATTTGTGTCCTAACTCTTCGTCTCCCAATCTTCGCCATGCTGTGTTGGTCTCGTTCATTTTAGCTTAATTACTTATACTGTAAATGTTTTATTCGTGTATATCATTAACCACTTATTTGTTTTTTATGTTTTATTTTATATAATTAATTTTTAAGAAAACAAATTAGTATTTTTTTTTATATAAAATTAAATTATATAATTTAATTTTTTTTTAAAAATTAAATGTATGGCCTGTTGGGTCTGCCCGTGGCCCGTAAATGATTGGGCTGGGCTAGACAATATTTGACCCATTTTAAAAATGGGTAAGCCCGACTCGACCATAATAACAATGGGTCAATACAGGCTAGGGTGGGGCCGGCCCGTATTTTAGGGTGAAGTGAGGAAAAAGATAGAACAATGGTAAAGAGAGAAAGTGTAAGTGAGATCCACTTCTCTCTTTACTTGTTTCTATCTCTCTCCTCACTTCACCCCTAGAATACTCTAAGGGATCCAAATTGATTACCTTGTCGCTATTTGTCGAAGTCATATAAAGAAAAGAGTTGAATAGATATTTTACAGAATATATTATTTAGCACACGTTTGGTACACAGACCTAGGTCCCAGACATAAGATTTCCAAAAATATATGAATTAAAATAATTTTGAGATTATTTTGCTTTATTCTTAAGAATATTACAATTTATGTGTTTGATTCAACATTGATAATCCTATGAATATTTAATACTTTTTCAAATATGTCCTTATCTTTTTTTCTCAACTAATACCTTATCAAATGTAAAATTCTTCAAAACAATGCATTAGAAAAATATTATATCATAAAAAATAATTATTTCATAATTAAAGTTTTAAAATAATATTTAATAAATTCATTAGGAAAATACTATTTCAAAACATAATGTTCATAATTCTCCAAATAATAAAATTGTCTAAAAAAGTTACATTCAAAACATAATTAGGGGTAGAGAAAATATTAATTAGAGGGTAATACAATCATTTTGGGTGAGCAAAAATAATCTCATGTCATGAGGTTAGCTTAATCCCGCACCCTAGAATGAGATTAATTTTGGGTCAATTCACGAGATTAAGGTACTCTCACTCTAAGAAGCATGGACAGTTCATTTTGAAGTTGTGTCGCCGTGTCAGATACGTGTCAGTGTCCGACACCCGTACGACACCGAAAAGACACATATTTATAACTTTTAGAATATAAATAAATTTTTTGTAACTTTAACATGACATACAAGATAAAATAATAATAGATATGACATCTATTATGAATAAAAATTGTAATTTTTAAATTTTTCATTAAAAATTATGAATATTTAATTATTTATATAATAAATATATGTCGTGTCGTGTCGCGTAATTTTGAGAGTTTGACGTGTCGCTGTGTCCGTGTCCAAGCTTCATAAACTCTCAGAAATACAATATTCATAAAACTATTTTTCTTATCCACTTATCAAACTTAAGATTATTCTACTTTGGAGCTTATAATTCCGAAAGTATATTTTCAATCTACGTACTAAACGGCCCTTTAGTCTCTAAATTTATATTTAGTCAATAATCTAATCTTAAATAATTGAAATACACCGTTTAATTTTTGAATTATCACAATTTTCAAACAAAACAATCAATTATATGAAAGTATACAACTTTCGATCTCTTGCCTCTCTCACCTTAGAAATCTTCTATCTCAGATACTTTATTTTACAGGTATTTTTTATTATAAAAAAATCTATCCAAATCATTGTCACAATGAATATGGACATTTTCCCACCTAGATAAGAATCCAGTTACAACTTGCCTTGCCTATTTTAAATTTGAAATTTCCATAGATGAGCTTCAGCTGTGAGATAATATGACACCAATGGCACCGAGAAGTTGACATTTAATAAAGGGATTTTGCTTAAAAAAACTCAATAGACACGGGAATTTCTATCAACTATCGTTGTGATCTGACTTCTTTTTATTTTATTTTTTAAATTNTATTAGGAGTGACTTTATAAGATAGAAGGATGGACTACTCTTCTAAAACAAGGTGTTGTGGGAAATGGAAAGGGGTGGGGAGGGGGGATGATAAATAAGCTCTGTTGGACTTCCCAGTTGCATTTTGTATCACAACCACATAAACTAAGTTTTTACTGCTTTATACTTCATCTTGATTATTCTTTTCCACTTTCCAGTCAGAATAATCTTTTTCATTTTGTTCTTCAATCTCCTATGTGGGCATGACTTTATTTTTCTGGATATTTTTTGGAGGCTACTATGCTTGTGCATTTTAAATTACCTCCCATTTCTTAATAGTTCTTCTTTATGACATGTCCAGGATCCTTATTTTAGAATGACACGAGATGTTGCTCCTCGGATAGGATATCACAAACCTGCCTTGATAGAATCATCATTCTTCCCTGCCTTGCAGGTATTCTAATGCTATTGTGAAGAAAGGCTTCTTTTATAAATTGGAAATAGGCCAATTGTGGTTGTTTTTGTTTTTTTTTCTACTATACTGACATTGTACTATTGCTAATCTTATAGAACTCTTTAATTTGTTCCTCAATTAAATTTCTTTTTCTTGTTATTCAATCTCACCGCTGCCATGTGGAATGATTTGTGCCATAACGTTTTGGGCAAATGAACTTGTTAGGACCTAAGAAGCATGGACACTTTATTTTGAAGCCATGTCGCCGTGTTAGACACGTGTCAGTGTCCGACACNAGTGTCCGACACCCGTACGACACCGAAAAGACACATATTTATAACTTTTAGAATATAAATAAATTTTTTGTAACTTTAACATGACATACAAGATAAAATAATAATAGATATGACATCTATTATGAATAAAAATTGTAATTTTTAAATTTTTCATTAAAAATTATGAATATTTAATTATTTATATAATAAATATATGTCGTGTCGTGTCGCGTAATTTTGAGAGTTTGACGTGTCGCTGTGTCCGTGTCCAAGCTTCATAAACTCTCAGAAATACAATATTCATAAAACTATTTTTCTTATCCACTTATCAAACTTAAGATTATTCTACTTTGGAGCTTATAATTCCGAAAGTATATTTTCAATCTACGTACTAAACGGCCCTTTAGTCTCTAAATTTATATTTAGTCAATAATCTAATCTTAAATAATTGAAATACACCGTTTAATTTTTGAATTATCACAATTTTCAAACAAAACAATCAATTATATGAAAGTATACAACTTTCGATCTCTTGCCTCTCTCACCTTAGAAATCTTCTATCTCAGATACTTTATTTTACAGGTATTTTTTATTATAAAAAAATCTATCCAAATCATTGTCACAATGAATATGGACATTTTCCCACCTAGATAAGAATCCAGTTACAACTTGCCTTGCCTATTTTAAATTTGAAATTTCCATAGATGAGCTTCAGCTGTGAGATAATATGACACCAATGGCACCGAGAAGTTGACATTTAATAAAGGGATTTTGCTTAAAAAAACTCAATAGACACGGGAATTTCTATCAACTATCGTTGTGATCTGACTTCTTTTTATTTTATTTTTTAAATTACATTGAGTGTTTGTTTTACCCGAAACATAATTCATCCAAAAACAAGAAACCAAACACAATAAGAACAAAAACAAAGTAAAAATAGTCCATCTCTCGTTAACATAAACAACAACACTAGACAAGATATCAACTGATGAAGGTGGGGGGTTTACAACCCATCCAAGAGGACTCATCCTCGTTTTAGACAAATTGGCAAGACAATCAGCCGCCAAGTTAACGGATCTAGGGATCCAACTAAAACTACAATCATCTAAAAAACAAGAAACATAAATAAAGTAATCTAAAAGAGACAAACCCTTCCAAATAGGAATCCAAACAACCCCAATGACTGTTATAAAAAAAGACATCAACAGACTCAACAATAATAATAAGATAATAAAATGAAACAACACCATGGAAGAGCACCCGAAAATCAGGACCAAACCAGGAAACCGTTATGAAAGCTAAAAGTTGTCGTGGAATGCCTAGTCTAGATTCGCCGCCACAGAACGTTATTGTGGGAGCCCTGATTCAGATTGCCGTCGCCATAAAACTCTATAATCAGAAGAGGGCCGCTGCCGCTGAGATAGCGACGATCCAAAATTTCACTAAGAAAAACTCTGAACGAAACAGATTTTCTCTCACAAAAAACAAGTTTTAGAGCCAGCTCTCGATCTCCTTATTAAATTGAGTGTTACTCTACCTAATTTCATGTCTATCTATTGTTAAAAGAATATAATAGGCTTTTGATAGAACACGAAAAACAGAGTAGGCTTTGATAGTGTGGTCACTGTCCTTAAGGAAATTAAGCTCCCACTATTTGTATGCTGCTGGGTGTTTATGGCAGATTTCCTCTAGGATTTACAAAGCCACAATCATGTCTCTTCAGGATTAAACTGAATTCTCTGTAAATAATGAATGATCATGACTGTTCATGAATGAGCACTTCTCTGTTTATAATTCGAATTAATTAATTAATTAATCAATTCGAAAAGAATAATAATTAAAATTAATTATTAGCCAAAAGCCCAATTGCCCTAAGTGCCCATTTTTGACATATATATATATATATAATTCAATTATTATAAATGACTTAACAATCATTTATATACACTTCTCAATTCTATAACTTATCCAATGTGAAACTTTAATTACTAACTATACTAACATCTACCTAGTACCTACAACCATGGTGATCTGACTTCTTTTTTGTTTTAATCTTGTTTTTAAAATTAAATAAAAGAAAGAAAGAGAAAGAAACATGAAAATGGGTAAGAAACACTCAATTTAATATTCCTCGGTGGCTCTGTCTATGGAGTTTTTTAAGCAAATCCCCAATAATAAAATTGATGAGATTCAACGAAAATGTCGAACAGCAACCCCCAAGAGGACCATAAATAATCGGGACATTTAGTAAATTTGCAAACTTGATACCTTCTAAACTTTCCAATCTTCTTGAGATTATTATAGAGACTTGGTACTAGTCATCAAAGAACAGAGAGTGATCTGCAAAAACAATGGATACCAATCAAGCAGAGTTGTTTCGAGCTCAGTATCATTTGTACAGACATACATACAATTACTTGAGCTCCATGGCTCTAAAATGCGCACTGCAGTTGAACATACCAGACTTAATCCACAGCCATGGCCAACCCATGACCCTTCCTGACCTCCTCCTTGCTCTCCAGATTGACCCTTCAAAATCTGATCATGTCTATAGGCTCATGCGTTTGTTGGTTCACTCTGCCATCTTTGCTACTACCAAAGTTCCCAAAGGTGAGAAGCAAGAAGAAGAAGAAGTGGCATATGATTTGACACCTTCCTCTAGGCTTCTCCTCAAAGACAATGTCCCAACCTTGTCTCCCTGGGTTAAGGCCATGTTTCATACAGCTCTTGTGCATCCGTCAGAGTTCTTGGGTGATTGGTTTAAAGGGAATGAGCTCACACCCTTTCACACTGCCTTTGGGATGGGATTTTGGGACCATCTGAGCCAGAACCAAGAGTTCAACTCATTTTTCAATGAAGCTATGATTGGTGATTCTAGCATGACGATGAACAAAGCTATGGATGGGATTTTCAAGTCAGTTTTTGAGGGATTGGATTCACTGGTTGATGTTGGGGGTGGTAAAGGACGTGTAACTAGGATCATATCTGAGTTATTGCCTGATCTTCAATGCACAGTGCTAGATCTTCCACACGTCATTGAGAATCTGCCAGATAGCAGCAATTTGAAATTTGTTGGAGGTGATATGTTTCACTCTATTCCTTCAGCAGATGCGTTTCTTTTCAAGGTATGCAAGTTGTTCAACTCTGCAAATTTTTTTAAATGAAATGTTTTCTAGGATTTTATGCTTCATTAATTTGTGTATCATTCAAAAGCAGTATGTGAAATTCATAGTTGTTCCTGAGTGACAAAACTCAAGGGTATATTATAACTAAGAGATTTTTATGTTATCTGAAAAATAAAAAAAAAATGGAGGAGAAGATAATATAACATTAATCCTTAAACTTTCATTAGACTCCATCTCACATTCAATATACTTAAATTTAGAGATCTTAGTCAAGGTATTGTTATCCAAACAAGAAGGACAAGAGAAATTAACCTTCCATACTCTTTCAATTTCTTCTCTTTCTTTCCTTTCACTTTTGATTACCAAACATACCTTAATAGTTCCCATCCATTTCAACATAATTGATAAGTTGTAAATTTGCCTGAGCAATGGTTAATTTGGGATTTGGCAGACGGTTTTACATGCTTTTACGGATGAAGAGTGTGTGAAGGTGCTCAAGAAGTGCAGGGAAGCGATTGCAAGCAAAGGCAAGAAAGGGAAAGTGATTATCATAGACATAGTGATAAACGAGAAGAATGATGAGCCTGAACTTACAGAAGCAAAGCTCTTGTTCGATATGATGATGATGTCTGTGGTCACTGGAAAAGAGAGGGAGGAAAAAGAATGGGAGAAGCTCTTCTTGGAAGCTGGGTTCAGTCACTACAAGATAACACCCATATTTGGTCTAAGATCCCTCATTGAAGTTTATCCTTGAGTTGACTTGGAAATAATCTCCATCTTTGTTAAGATATCAATTTGGATCTTTTATAGTACTTTAGGGTTGAGCGTGTGTTGACAATGTGCTGAAGTCTCATGTTACTTGGTTAAATGATCTTCTAACTCTATATCTATAATGAGGTAATTATCTCCTCTTGAGAGTTTTTTTTGGGATGAGGTAAGCTTTTCTACATAGTATCAGAGCCAGATTTGAACATGTATAGATGAATGAGCCTTACTGTGAGCTGCCTTGGGGATAACTCGTTGGCTTCATGCTTCTATATTGGGCGTAATGGGAGTGTGTTGAAGTCCCACATTGCTTGATTAACTGACTTTCTAACTCTATATATATAATGAGACAACTCTCTCTTTTAAGAGTTCTTTTGTAGTAAGTTAGGCCTTTCCGAGCAACGATGCTCGGTGCTCATGCTCGAAAGACTTGGCATTGCCCGTAGTAAAGCAATCGGCCAATGTATATTAATAATTAACTTGCATAACATCCAGGCCAAAAAAAAAAAATTTAACTTGCATAACATGTGCTTCCTCTTTCCATGTGCTTCCTCATGTGTGGCACTTCAGCTATTCTTTCCTTATTGGCATGTTCCCCCAATATCAGTCCTCTTCTCTTTAACTTGGGCTTGTAGTTTTAGCTAGCCATCTATCATAATTCCTTGTTGGGCCACTTGATCTGTATCACAAATCAATTAAAGTTTTTTAGTGTGCTAGCTTCCCATCACAATGTAGAAAAAAGATTGCAGTACAAAGTAACTTGGAAGAGGCAGAACAACGTGGCAAGAGCTTAATATATCTGATGAAATTGACGGATGAAATGAGACACTACTGAGAACTATAGAGAAAAAAAAGACGCAAAACTCACTTAGGGATCCTATCTCTTGAATACAGTATATGAAAACATAATACGTTGACCAAAGGCTAAAGTACTTTCAATTAAAAAATAATAAATTCTTAAGTCGACTCTAGTAAAATATTCAATTAAAAATTGGGTGCATGGATCTTCTTTTTCCTAATTGTTGTATCTCTCCAACAATGGTATCCTATAAGCTATTTCATGACCTACATGATCTGACTTTCTCTAAAATGACAAAAAAATAAACAGTATATATATATATATGTATATTATTCTTATTATAAATTTCAAGCACATAAGCAACTTGCTGAAATGGGTGCTGTCATGACACAATCATCAGTTCATCACAACTTAAAAAATAGTTTTAGTAATTTTCGCAAATCACAAAGTCAAATGACAAGTTGCAGAATGCAGATCGCAGGGGGAATGAAATCTCCACATGATAAACCTGCCAGTCTCACGCCACATTTATACATGGACATAATCTGTGTGAAAGGCAGAGAGCAAGCATCGACCATAGTGAAGAAGAAGAAGAAGAAGAAGAAGTGATCGAGATACAGAATTAGAGATAAAATGGATAATAGCAATAGGCATGGAAGTGATGATAGTGCAAAAGATCTGCTTCAAGGGCAGTGTCACTTGTACAGCCTCATCTTCAGCTTCATCACCTCCATGAGTTTGAAAGCCGCCATCAAGCTTGGCATAGCAGACATCATCCACAGCCATGGCAGACCCATCACTCTTCCTCAGCTTATCCAGAAGCTTGAGATCCACCCTTCAAAATCACGATTCATTTATAGGCTTATGCGCTTCCTGGCTCACAAAGGCCTCTTTCTTGCAACCAAAGAAGAAGAACATGAATATGAATATGATCTGACTCCTTCCTCTAGGCTTCTCCTCAGCAGGGACGGACCGGGAGGGGGGGGGGCAATTTTTTTTTAGAAAATTAAAATGTTTAAATATATTAAGATTAAATAAAAATGAACCAAATTGAAAGAAAATTAAATGTGTGATGGACCAAAATGTGACTTTAGCTAGAAAAAATCGTAGAGGTTCGAATGCATGCTCATTGGGGGCCAAATACATCATCTCCAATAAGCTAAAGGTTACACTTTAATCAGTTATGGTCCCCACTGCCCCCCCTCACTAAAGTCACAAACTTGACTCCATTTGCAGAGGCTGTGTTCCATGAAGCTCTCACAGAGCCATGGAGATTGCTGGGAGATTGGTTCTATGGAGATGGCGAAGAGAACCCTTTTGAGAAGACTTTTGGGATGGGGTTTTGGGAGTATGGGAGTGAGAATCCAGAGTATGCAAAGCTTTATGGTGAAGCCATGGTGAGTGATTCTGGGATGATGAACTTGGTGATGAGAGAATGCAGGGGAGTGTTTGAGGGAGTGAATTCGATGGTTGATGTTGGGGGTGGTGTGGGAGGAACGCCTAGGATCATTGCTCATGAATTTCCCAACATGAAATGCACAGTGCTTGATCTTCCACATGTTGTATCGGGTGTGCAAGATGATCAAAATCTCAACTTTGTTGCAGGGGATATGTTTCATTCCATACCTTCTGCTGACGCCATTCTTCTCAAGGTATGTATATAATTATGAGAAAACCTACTTTTTGTCCCTCAATTGTTAATGAGTCAATGATTTAGTTCCTAAATTGTAGGAAAATATGAATCGACCCTTGTATTTCACACTACCGACAACCTTTTGGTCCCTGAATTGTAGAAAAATACGAATCAATCAGGGACGACGGTGGTGTAAAATTGAAGAACTAATTCGTATTTTTGTACAATTCATGGACCAAAAAGTTAATAGTAGTGTAAAATTCAGGGACTGATTCGTATTATCCTATAATTCAGGGACCAAATCGTTGACTCAGTAACAATTCAGGGACTAAAGAATAGTTTGATTAAACAATTGATGTGGTACTAAATAATCTGATACGATCGATATTGGGAATATATTGGCAGCTGGTATTACATGCTCATAGTGATGAAGAGTGCGTGAAGATACTGGAGAAATGCAGGGAGGCGATAAAAGAGAAAGGGGAAGGAGGAAAAGTGATAATAATAGATATAGTGATAAATGAGGAGAAGGATGAGAATGAAGTGATACAGCCAAAACTGTATTTTGATTTGTTGATGATGGTTGCAGTGAGTGGAAGAGAAAGAGAGGAAAGAGAATGGAAGAAGCTCTTCATTCAAGCTGGCTTCACTCGTTACCACATTTCACCCATTTTTGGTTTAAGGTCGCTTATTCAACTTCATCCTTGAATCCATCACAAATTAATTAATCACAAATATTGTCTCTCTTTCTCTCTCTCTCTCTCTATATATATATATATAT
>QANZ01012447.1:83975-110388 GCA_003254925.1 Chamaecrista fasciculata
TCAGGGTACCAAATCGCTAACGGAGCAAACCACGGGGTACCACAATGCAAAAATTTTTCTTTCAGGGTACCAAAGGGGAACCGCCCCTAACCACAGGGTACCAAATTGCAATTTACCCAAATTTAAATTATATATATATATATATATATAGAGAGAGAGAGAGAGAGAGAGAGAGAGAGAAAAACCAAATTTGTAAAGTTAGGTGTGGACTATTTATAAAGAAAGACCTCAAACTAAAGCGGTCTCCGAATTGAAGGATTTGATCACTTGAGACAGATTATTGAATATTTATCAGATAATTTTAAAATATGTCAAAAATAATTTAACTCTGCTTAATTAACAGATTAGCTCGTATTTTGTCATTCAACCCCTTCTTTTTTCAATTAAGTAAATTCTAAGCAAAAACTCTAATTTAAAACATGTATGTACGTAGTAGTTTAAGATTGTTTGTTTAGCTATGTTATTTGATCGATATGTTTGAGATAGTTTAAGTAAGGGTGATGACGTGGAATGTGAGCCGAATTAGTAAGAGGTTTGCTTGCAGAAATGAAAGCGCAGTTTCTTCAAAAAAAAAAAACAAAGAAAAGAAAGCGCAGTTCCTTTTTAAGACTCAACAAACTACTAACTACATTTTGGGCTAAAGAACAGCATAAAACTACGGTTAAAATGAACAACACGTCATAAACTTGTGTGATTCTAACTGCAATATCTATATATATAAGTATGGGTTCTTCTAGCATTCTTAAGGCACATGTTAAAATTTTTTTTATTAATTAAATGAGTTTTCAAACATTAAAAATTATTTTTTAAATAAATTTAAATATAGAGCTTTACAAGTTCAATCATTGAATCATAAAGCATACACTTTTTGCATGAGGAATACGTATATAGCTGCATCATACAGAATATGTCCTTTACCTAATAGATTTGACTTTACTAAAATGCCCCCCAAGTATTAAAGTAGTAAACTAATACTAATTAGTAATCGTACCAAGTTTTTCTTTTCCAAATTTTGGACCGACTCTGACCCAACCAGAGCCACTGCCCACCGCCGTGCAGGTTCAAATTTAATTTGTACTAGTTCTTTTAAATTTTAATAACAAAGGAAATGATAAGAAACACTTAGCTTAACCTTCAAAACATTAAAGTAATACTCAAGCAACTAGGCCAATATAATTATAGGGTAAATTACACTTTGGTACCCTGTGATTTGACCCTATTTTACTTTGGTACCCTGTGGTTTGAAACTTGACACTTTGGTACCCTGTGGTATTCTCCATTAACACTTTGGTACCCTTTGGAGCTATTTTGTAATTTTAACCATAACAAATTTTGCAAAAATTACATATTGACCCCAAAAAAGTTTCAAAAAATTACAAATAGGTCCCTGGATACATATTATATAGGGACTAAAATGAAAAATTTAAAATTTTTTTGGGGTTAATATGTAATTATTGTAAAATTTATTATGGTTAAAATTACAAAATAGCTCCAAAGGGTACCAAAGTGTTAATGGAGAATACCACAGGGTACCAAAGTGTCAAGTTTCAAACCACATGGTACCAAAGTGAAATAGGGTCAAACCACAGGGTACCAAAGTGTAATTTACCCATAATTATATAACAAACAAATTTATTTTTTTTAGTTAAAAAGTTATTTTGGTTCTCAAATTATTTAGTTAATCTCATTTTGGATCTAAAATTATATTTTATGTTTCATTTTGATACTCAAACTTTTACATTTGTTTCATCTTAAATAAAACTATTGATTTCTTCTACTTTTTGTTGTTATTTCTAATATGGATAGTAGTTGTAGTTGAGATGAATAATTTTTCTATCATATATGACTATATGTTATAATAAGTGAGTTGGCAAAAAGACAAATAAAAATAATTATCCTTAGTCACAAATTAGAGATGAATTTGTGGTTGGTTTTTCTTTTAAAGAGAAAACTTTTTTTTTCTTTACCAACTTACTTATTATATATGATACATATGCATGAGAGAGAAACGATTTGTCTTAATTGTTCAAGTTAGAAGTAATAGTATATAAATAAGGTGAGATTATATTTTGGACTACCAGTAGAACAAATGTAAAAATTTGATGATGAAAATAGAACAAAAAATAATTTAAGGACTAAAATATAATTGACCCCATAATTTAAGGACAAAAATGAATATTTGACACTTTTCCCTTGAATTTGTATCAATTTTAAAAGTTTATTTCTAAATAACGAAAATATATGATTTATTCGATTAAAAGAAAAAACATAAACATCAACGGATAAGGCTCAGTTCGTTTGCGTTTATAATAAAATCTGCTCTGATTATAATGTATGATTATAATCAAAGTTGATTATTTGTGTATTGGTGTTTGGATGAAAGTTGATTATTTGGTGTGAAATTATTGAAATGAGTATGTAATGATTGTGGTTGGTAGATAGAAGGGTAAGGAAATTGATAAATTATACAGGTGTAAAAATGGAAGAAAAAGTTGAAAAAAGTAAGATATGATTTGATTATAATCAAAGTGTGTTTGGATGTGATTGTTGCTTATAGAAAAATCAAATTATGTCACTGTTTGCCTTGGAAAGCGTGAAAATATGATTATAATCATGTGCAACTTTGGAGGTAATTATTTTGTTTGGTCGACCGAACTAATTTTTGCCTACGCCATGGTGGACCGAAAGGACTAAGTATAACATTTTACCCCGACATTCGGTGGACCACCGAATAAAATGGTCCACCGTTTCGCACATGATGAGAGAGAAAATAAAAAAAGACACGGACCCGAAAATAAGTTTCATTTTGACATAATTTTCCTATTTATTCTCTCTCCCTCTCTCACTCTCGGTTCTCACCCTCCTCCATTTCACTCTCGTCTCCTCTCTCTCTCTCTCTCTCTCTCTCTCTCTCTCTCTCTCTCCTCCATCTCTCTCTCGATTCTTTTATTTTTTCACAAGACGAGCTCAAAATCGATACACCTAGATGAATAGCTATTGATCCCAAAGAATCAAGAGATACCCACTAAATGAAACGGAGGAAATAGTAATTGCAGTTAAAGACGCATCAGTGTTTGTGTGAAGTTTGAAGAAGAGAAAGGTTGCGTTTTGGTGGAAGGAAAAACTCGGCATGAAAAATGGTGGGATTTGAAAGTGGGTGTAAGTAAATGTTGGTTAGACAAAATTTGAGGCCCAAAATTCTCCATGAAGACGACAAGGGAGAGAGAGAGAGAGAGTGGAATGAGAGAGACGAAAGAGAAGATAGAGAGAGAAAAATTCTAAAATATCAAATTGAACCCTAAACTATTTGGACAAAATAACAGTTTAGTCCAACACAATAATAAGTAATTACAGCATGGCCCAATATTAAGGTAAATAACCATTTTACCCTTTGTGATTGGTGAGTGAATGTAGTAGAGTATAGGTAATTATAGGTATATATATAGGGGTATAAGTATAATTGAGTGTGTATGATTATAAAAAAAATCATGATTATAATTTGATTAGAAAAAAATCACAAACGAACACACTTATTACGATTATAATCAGAGCGCAAACGGGTCTTAAAGTCTCCGATACTATATATCCATTATCTACAAATGATAAGAATGTTAAATCTTGATATGATACAGCTAAATGTTTGAGGTGAGTCTAACCATTTTGATCTTTATACATTCTTCTTAGCTCATAATCATATAAGCCAATTAGCTCAAATGGTTTAAGTACTATTTAATGTTATTCACTATACTAACCCCTAGTTAATTTGTATTCCTAATTATATTAATTATTACATTTATTCACGATATATACAAGCATACTTATGCCATTAATCTCTTTAACTTAAAAAAAAGTTAAAGTTCAGTTTTGATCCCATAACTTTTTCCTGGGTCTTAATTTAGCCACATAACTTTTTTTTGTTACATTTTTAGTCTCGTGTTACTTTAAGTAATTGTAATCATAGCATTTATATTTATCAAGTAAAATAATCTATTATAAAAATCTACAAAAAGTTGCAAAATGTAGTTTTTCCAAAAATATGATTATTCCAATTTCTAATGTTAAAAAAATCCAATCAATTAAAAATTTACCTTTTAAAAATATAACCCAAATAACTCAAAAAGAAATTTTCTCTTTTTATTTTTACCCTTATACAATTTATAAATTCTTATACAATTCTATCTATCAACCACTATGATTATATAATTATTTAAATAATTTCACACCTAAAATTCTCATTTCACAACAAATTACCCAAACAACATTCAACTCATAATATGGTTTTTTATAAACTGATTATAATCTTATCCACAATGATATGGAACCAATTCTTATTAATTAAAAGTGTAACACGAAATCAAATCTGTAATCGGAGTAAAAAACATGGGACCAAAAATACAACAAAGAAAAGTTATAACACCAAATTGGTACCTTAGCAAACATTATGGGATCAAAAGTATACTTTGTAAAAAAAAATATAATAAAAGTACAAAAAAAAGGCAAATTTGCCTACACCTTCCCTGGATGATATATATAATGAGCAACATTCCGAAACAAAAGGCCTCCCACATCCATATCTACCAATCCCAGTGATATCTACTAAATTTTCTTCCCTTCCCCTTATTCCATCCTTATTCCCTTTCCAATGACCGGAGCACACTCTCCGACGGCGGAGCCAGCCTCCGACGACGGCCTCAAGTCTCCGCTTCTTCCGGTTCATCAAGAACCAATCCAACGGTCACAGAACATCCCCTTCGCCGTGAAGTCTCTGCTCCACCTAAAGATCTTCCACGTCATTCTGGGACCCATGTTGTCCCTCGCCGTCTGGCTTTTCGTGAAGCTCGATGACGACGCTCCGGCAGCTAGCCTGAACATGCTGGCGGCTATCACGTGGATCTTCACGTGGTGGCTCACGGAGGCGCTTCCACTTCCGGTGACCTCCATGTGTCCCCTCTTTCTCTTACCTATGTTCGGAATTGCCTCCGCCGATCGTGTAGCTCACTCTTACATGGACGACGTCATCACTCTCGTTTTGGGAAGCTTCATTCTTGCTCTCGCCGTCGAACGCTACAACGTCCATAGAAGATTAGCCTTGAATGTATGTATGTATATGGATGGATGCCTTCATCTATGTAATTTTTTTTAACTTTTTTTTTCTTTGTTAAAGTCCTATTTTGGTTCCTCATTTTTGTTCAAAGTTCTGTTTTGGCCCCTTAAGTTTTTTTTTGTTTCGTTTTGGTCTCTCATATTCGCTCAAAGTTCCGTTTTGATCTCCCAAGTTTCAAAAAAGTTTCACGGTTCGTCCCTGACTCTTTTTCATACACTTTCTCTATTAAAAAAAGAAAAAAAAAATTTTCATCTTCCAACAATTTTGCTCTTTTACATTAAGGTCGTTTCCTTTTATTAGAAAACAAAATTGTTGGGATACAAAAGTTAGCTTTTTTTTATTTTTTTTAATAGAAAAAATGTATGGAAAAGAGTAAGAGACTAATAGTGGAACTTTTTAGAAAATTGAGATACCAAAACAGAACAAAAAAAACTTGAAGAACCAAAACGGAACATTGAGCAAACACGAGGGACTAAAATGAAACTTTGAGTAAACATGAGGGACCAAAATAAGACTTTTGCCTTGTTTTCTTAAATTAAACAAATTATATTAGTTAATTTCTAAAATATATCGGAATGGTTAATAATTTAGTGTGCCTGCGTGTATGTACGTACACAGATGATATTCCTTTCGGTTTTATATATTTGATGTTTTGGAGAATTTTTTTTTCTAAAATATCTAATGTTTTATAAATTCAAGAGAACATTAATTATTTTTTTTATCATTCTATTCCTATTATATATAGTCGAGTGATAAATGAATAAACATTTCTCAAGTAATTTAATAGGGATAATTTAATCTTTTTATTTTATTTTAAATGAACTAATTATTTTCTTAATTTGTGTACACCTACCTTAAACATCTGAGTAGAAGATTAGCCATTTAGCCTTGAATGTATGTATGTGTTTTTTTTACTTAAATTAAACAAATTATAATGGTTAATAATTGAATTTTGTTGAATTTTGGGTGGGCCACAGGTGACAGTGGTGTTCTGTGGTGATCCACTGAACCCACCGCTGCTTCTACTGGGGCTATGTGCCACGTCATTCTTCGTGAGCATGTGGATACACAACGTGGCAGCAACGGTGATGATGATGCCGGTGGCGACGGGGATCCTGCAGAGGCTGCCGGCGGCGGGGGAGCAAAGCGTGGTGGCGGAGGTGAACAACTTCTGCAGGGCGGTGGTTCTGGCGGTGGTGTATGCGACGCCGATCGGAGGGATGAGCACGCTGACGGGGACAGGTGTCAACCTCATATTGGCTGGGATGTGGAAGAGCCTTGTCCCCTTGGGTAAGCCAATCAGCTTCAACACATGGTTCTTCTTTGGATTCCCTACGGCCATTCTCATCCTTATCTCCTTTTGGTGCATCCTCTGCTTCCTTTACGTCCCTAACGCCTCCTCTTCGCTTCTCTCTTCTTATCTCGATAAAGCCCACTTGAAGAGAGACCTCCAAGATCTCGGTAAGAAAATTTAAGAGGAAGCCTAGTATTTGGTTCCTGTATTCTTTAAATAGACTATTTTATCCTTAAAAATTAGAAATGTGAACTCGTTAGTTCCTGTAACTTATCTTTATTATTAACACTGATAACCTGGCCATTTAGTGTACATGTAACATGTTAAATGTCATATATTTAACTATTTAGGACCACGTAAGCTTTGAGATTTAGGAATAATTCAATAATTTATGCCTTATAGATGCTTCACCTGTAATACAAATATTTGGGACTAACTCAATTTTAGGCCGGTTTAATTATGTTTGTTGATCCAGTTCGATTGGTTTCGGTAATTAGGATGCCAAAGTGGCATTTAACGATGCCATATAAGCATTTAACATCTGATAGTTGACAGTTATGATAAATGAGGGAGTAAATAGTTCACAATTATGATAAACAAGGAACTGAGTAGTTTATTTTAATAAATAAGAGACTAAATTATTGACTCAGAGATCAAATAGTAGATTTTCTCAAAATTTAATAAAAGGCAAATTAATTAATTAAAAGGTGTAGCGACTAGCAAGTAGCGAATGTTGTTTGGGTTTCTCTGTTTGATTGTCGTTTTCTTTCTGTTTTACCTCTGAATCAAATCCCCTGTTGCTTTTCGCCGCATGAACTATCGATCTGAGCTCTGAGCTGTAGGTCCCTCTTGGTGGAAACCTTTTTCCAATCTTCTAATTCAAACCGTACAGTTTCTCCTATCATACAAACGGTGTCGTTTGCGGACGGCTTCTTCTCCCATAAATATCTTTCTCAGTTACCTCTTCACACACGTGGCACAAGTAAAATGAAATATCTGGAAGAGTTCAATTGAGTCCCTAAAATTCAAGTTTCAATTGAAATAATAAAAATACACGCACATACGTAATTTATAATGACATGGATGATTCATAAATACTCAACCAATTTATTGAGTCTATACTGATATTCTCTAAAATTTTTTGTTTTTCTTTTTCAATGAATTGGGGTTTTCAATTACAGATAACTAAAGCTGCACATATGGGGACAAGCTGACATATATAGTTGTGATTTGGGTATTTGCAGGTCCCATGACTTTTGCTGAGAAGATGGTCTTGTCCTTGTTTGGGGTACGTTTACCTTAATTATGTGCAATAATTTGGTTTTGCACAGTACATATATATTGGTGAGCACTAATTATGATTATATTATATTAATAGGCAAAACATAATATTGATCTGAATGCAGTTGTTGATTGTATTATGGATGACAAGAAGGATCACGGATGACATTCCAGGATGGGACGTTCTCTTCCATGGCCTTGTTGGGGATGGCAGTGTCAGCGTGAGTAGCCACTACCCAAGATATTAATTAATTATATCAAAATTTCTTTTTGGTCCTCTAATTATAGGGTGAGTTTTATTTTGGTTCTCAAACTTTTCATTAATTAATTTATACTGTTATCTTTAAGTGAGTTGTCACTTCTATATACTTTTGACAAAAATTGTTCAAGTCAAATGTCCTGATCAAAAATAACAGTTGTAAGTAGTAACTAAAAATAATCATGCTTTGAATTAATAGTGGAACAAATGAAAAAATTTGACTTACAAAAAAAAAAATTTTGAGGACCAAAACAAAAGGTACTTTATAGTTTGAGGATTAATTAATTAACTTAAACAACATAATTAATTAGATTAAATTAAAAAAATGATATATAGGTGATGGTAGCCGTGTTATTGTTCATAATCCCAAACAAGAAGCAAGTGGGAGAGAAACTAATGGACTGGGAAGAATGCAAGAAGCTACCATGGAACCTAATTCTTCTCCTAGGAGCCGGGTTCGCTTTAGCTGAAGGGGTTCAATCAAGTGGGCTAGCGGACGTGTTATCTCGAGCCTTAGGGTTCTTAGAACACGCACCATACTTAGCCATAGTTCCTGCGGTGAGCCTAATGAGCAGCACCATCACGGAGTTCATTACTTCGAATGATGCTGCAGCCACATTGGTGACTCCTCTGCTATTTCACATAGCTAGGACCATGAGGGTGCACCCTCTGTTGCTCATGGTTCCTGGAGCCGTAGCCACCCAGTTCGCTTTCTGGCTCCCCACTTCCACGCCTTCCAACGTCGTTGGATTCTCCACTGGACGCATTCATATCAAGGACTTGTTGAAAATTGGAGTGCCTCTTAAGATCGTTGGGATTGCTGTCCTCTCTGTTCTCATGCCCACACTAGGTGACTCATTCATTAACCTAATTAATTAGGAATTACACTTGTTATTTTAGTTAGGTCAAACTGTGTATTTTTGTTCTCATCACTTTTGCTTTGGTCTCCATCTCCTCCAATTTGCATCCTCCAGAGTGCACTACAAGTATAGTGTTGAGAGAGAAAGGAACAAGTAGAGAGAGTAAGTAAGTCCCACTAACACTTTCTCTCTAAGCACTATATCCCCGAGGATCCAAATTGCAATCTGGTCCCATAACTTTTTTTGTTGCATTTTTTGTTCCATATCTTTGCAAAAAGTCACAGATTTAGTCCAGTATTATTTTTGGTCTCATATCTTTTGGTCACGTTGTAAAATTAGTTTCCTATCTTAGCAAAAAGTTTTACTGCAATCCCACCTGATTCAAAAATACAGGACCAATTGCACACTTGACCCAAAGATATGAGACCAATTCTGCAATATGATCAAAAGATATGAAATCAATTCTGCAACATAATCCAAAGATATAAGACCAAAAGTGTAATACGAGACCAAATCTGCAATTTGAGTAAAAGATATGGGACCAAAAGTACAATAAAAAATATTATAGGACCAAAATGAGACCTTAAAAAGTTATGAAACCAAAAATGCACAATAGCCTTTTGATAATTAAGTTTTGTTGTGTTGGATTTTGACGGCTGGGATTTGGTGTTGCAGGGACTGTTGTTTTCGGAACAAATCATGATATTGATTGATGCTATGGAAATGTATACATACACACACTCTGTTTTCAACAGGGCTCCATCAGGATATATATTTTGTTGTTCTCCTTGTAAATTTGAAGTTTCAGTGTAGTCTGTTTAGGTTACTTGTTGTTACTGATTAGTTTGTTTTAGAATTTAGATTATATATTCATCGACTTTAAAATTTTTTGTATCATTGGTTTAGACTTTAGACACAGGATTTTGCAGATGGACAGTCAGGAACCCAAAAAATTAAGGGTCCGTTTGGTAGGGTGTAAAGTAGGGTATGTAAAATAAAAGCACTAATTCCAATACTTTCAGGTGTTTGGTATGACAATTTGAGCTATATTAATTGGATTACAATATAAAGGCATTTACATTACATAGGCCATTTTTCTTTATTTCACATTTCTGATGTAATTCAAATTTACCTAGGGAATTATGGTAGAATTCCTAATTTGTCCCTCTCACTCCCATCTCATTTTCTTCCACCATCACCCGCCACCACCCACCATCACCACCACCCACCACCACCCGCCGCCACCACCACCACCACCCACCACCACCACCCACCAATTTTTTTTAGGATTTAGGTTAGAGACCTTTTTGTATATAAAGAGGAACCTTTTTGTAAATAAAAAAGTAATTTTGTGGTGATTGTGGGAAAGACATTTTTGTCATTTTCTTTTTATATCTATTTTACTTTCCCTCCCTTAACTTTTTATACCAAACACTTTAAATCTTTACCTACTTTACATTCTCTCGACTACTTTCCTTTTCCTCATAATTTTTCCATTGTAAAACACTTTACTTTACATAACTATTTAGGTACCAAACGGACCCTAAATCAGAATCTATTATTGATTTGATGGTTATAATAGTTAAGGTTGTTTCAGTATTCGATTTTCAGTAACGTGTGATCATATTGTTTTGGTAGGATATTTTGTAAGAAGCATGGACACTGACACGGACACAGGACACGACACGGATACAGACACACTGACATGACAATTTTTAAACTTACATGACATGACACGACATATATTTATATATATAAATAATTAAAAATTCATAAATTTTGATGAAAACTTTAAAATTATAATATCTATTAATAATATGTGTCATATGTGCCATTATTTTTTATTGTTTGTCATGTTAAAATCACAAAAAATTGATTTTATATTTTGAAATTTATGAATATGTGTCGTGTGGATGTCGTACGAGTGTCGAAGACGGACACATGTCTGACACGGCGACACGCCTTTGAAATGAATTGTCCATGTTTCATAGGATATTTTAAAACACATTTCATGTAATAATCTGATAGTTATTAAATAGGGTAAATTACACAAAAAGACACCGTAGTTTGACTTATTTTTAGATATGGTTCTTGTGGTTTAAAAAGTGTCAAATAAGGTTCTTGTGGTTTATTCCGTTAACAAAAAGGGTCATCAGGTATATTTTCGTCCAAAATTTGACAGAAATCTTAGCTAATATACTATTTTAAGAGCCTAACTATTAATTTTTATGCGTTTAACTCCCTGTTTGTATGAAATTTGACGGAAATCTTAACTAAAATACTATTTTAAGATCCTAACTATTACTATGAAACTTTTTTTTTGCGTCAAAGTCCTTCTCTCATACAAATAGGGAGTCAAACGCATAAAAATTAATAGTTAGGGTCTTAAAATAATATTTTAGCCAAAATTTCTGTCAAACTTTGGACGGAAATATACCTTAGGATCATTTTTGTTAACGGAGCAAACCACAGGGACCTTATTTAACACTTTTTAAACCACAAGGACCCTATCTGAAAATGAGTCAAACCACATAGTTATTTTGTGTAATTTACCCTATTAAATTAGATCTTTTCAAACAAATCAAACAATAGACTTATTATTTTTTTCAAGTATTCTACAAAACATATTTTATGTAATAATTTGATAGTAATATTTTTTTCTTGACATATTTGCTATACGATTCATTAATCGTAGCATGGTAAAAAATTTATGAACATCTTATTTTTAATAATAAATTTAATACCATTATATGTAAAGATAGCCATATATAAAATGTTCATTAATTTAATATAATAAACACATACTAACAAGGCAAGTAGAAAATAGAAAACGATATCAATGGGATAATGCAGTACAGACTTCAAATATGCCTTTTGAAATGTTGCAATTCATAGAAAATGTTATAAAATCATATATTTTATGGTGCATTAGTTTTAGAAATGTATAAAAAAAAAACTATTCATTTCAAATTGAAGTATTAAACTAAACAAAAATCTATAGCTAAAATAACAAGTCATCTACGGGGATTTAACATTAAGATATTATATTGAACTCAACTAAAAGAATTATAATATTTACAACATCTTTTTTTATTTTGTGTAAAAATAAATCAACACATACAAAATGTTAGTTATTTTGATCATCCTTCTCACAACAAGTGGATTGATGCTTTGGTTGCCCGCGCTTCAACAAGTGGATTGATACTTTGATTGTTTGAAAATTGAAATGCTCAATTGTTGCCTTGGAGGCATAGATCTATTTATACTAGAATATATGAGAAACACTCTTGAAAATCACTTACACATATGCTTCAATCTGGTTTTGTAGACTAACAATTTATATTAAAAAAATATGAGAAACACTATTGAAAATCATTTACACAGATGCTTCAATCTGGTTTTATTGACGAACAGTTTATACTAGAAAATATGAGATACATTATTGAAAATCTCTTATACAGATGCTTCAATCTGGTTTTGTAGACTAACATCAAGATATTCCCGTTGCTTGAAATTTAACGCTATGGCATTTGTAGCAATGTCATTGTCAATCTTAACAAGTGCATGGTTAATACAGATATATCTATTTTCTTTATTCAATGCGTTTCTTTGGCCTCTGAGTAGCTGCTCCAACGTAGCATTTGATGCATATGCAAAGTTTGTGAATCTATTTATCTCCTTGGGTTCTTTAACTAAGAACGACATGGTGGGACAATGCTGAATTTGTAGACTATGGAAGAATACTGGTGTGCTAATGATGAGCCCTGAAATTTTCTTATTTTCCTTTTAAATACTGTTTGATTGCTACATATCAAGAGTGACAGAGCCCTAATGTTTTTTTTTAGTTTTCCATTTCTTTTTCCTTGGTAATTTAAAGAATCCATTTTTAACCATGCTGCTTTACGTACATATGCACTGTACCAAGGAGGTAGTGGAATTGTAGACTCAGTCACTGTATCAAGGAGATAATGAAATTGTAGACTGTGAAATTATGCACTATACGTATTTAAATATGAAAATCATTAATTTTTTTAATGAATTTTAATTTTAATTTATATCTTATATCTTTTAAGTAATAAAAATAAAATTAATTTTTAAATTTTCTTTCTTTCGTTCAAGTGGCATGTAACCTTCCCATTCATGCAACTATTAATGATAGCAAAATTGATAATTTGAGAGGTACTTCACAAAAAAAAAGGAGAAAATTATGTCTAAAATATAATTCATCTTATAATATAAGAATTAATTTAAATATTTATCCTTCTTAAATTTAAAAAAAATAGGAAGAAATGAAGTTTGCATGTTAAACATTTTTTTTAAAAAAAAAACAAAATTTGTTTCCTAATATAGTTGTTTCAAAGATATTAAATACAATGAAGATTATATTTAAGAAAAGCAATATATTTGTGTCAGTCAGGAAGTTGTTAAAGGTGAAAGGTTTAACAGATTAACCATATAGTCTAAAATCTCAAAAAGAAAAGAATATATTCTACCAAATCATTAATCAATCATAACTTTCCAATCTCTCTCTCTTACCCTTGGTTTATCAGAATTCAGAACTGTCTTCCATACGAGTTAATCATGTTTAATTAAGACACTGTCCCATTTACCCCTCTTTAACACATATTATTGAATATTCTCACACTTGATTAAGTGTTATCAAATTTGAAGATCACACACAAGCTATGTATCTATTTTGGAAATCACAAAATCCCTTGTCATTGTCAATACAGTTTTCTCGTCAAAAAAAAATTTGGTGAATGAAAAATTGCATTAAGCTAAGGTAGTTTGGGTTAGCAATTTGTGTGAGAGGAATCTCTAGCTTGTGCAGGTAGGGGACCACACGGGCCGTTAATATATATGTTCAGCACCCAAACTAATCCATATTATTCGTACATTCACGTTTTGCGTGACCAACATTCATCTCTAAGAAAAACATAAAAGCTGGATGAATGAAAGCTGTATATATATATAATTAGGAACCCTGAATTTGCATTTGTCTCACGCTTTAGATTTATACAAAATGTTCTTGTTGTGAGTGATTGGAAGCAGTGTGTATGTCTACTGTATTTTACTTCTGCATTTGAATCTCACATTTTGTTCATCGCTGTATGTATTTTTGTTTTGCTTTTACTTCTGCGTAGTACATTTTAGTTTGTCCTTGAATTGAATTAAAGACAGTAAGGATTTGAAAACAGAGAATGATTTTTCTTTTTTCATTACATGCATGGAAGAAAGGCAATAAAAGCCCTGTTGAATAGATCCGGAAAGTTGAATTTATAGGGTTCAACTTCTTTGGAATAATCTTGTGAGAGACTAAACTGATCACAACGCAATAGCTCAGATAAAAGAATAAGCGAAGTTGCTCGTGTTTGTTAGAACTTAGAACTACTCATAAATCACAAATCACATATGCATTCAAATCTATCTTTAAATCTCAATATCATATTTGATTTAACATGAAGTGAGAGATTTGAGGTTCTTATTTTGAGCTTTAGAGATAATTTGTTGTTCAACTGTATGTACTCACTCATTTGGTATTTGATAGTTGTTTGATTTGAATTTTTCCACATCTGTTTCTGCAGAAAACTGTGCAGAAGACGTATCTACAAGTACAGGATCAGGAGAGAAAAGAGAGACGTTTGAACAGCCTGATTCCTTTGACCCTAACAGAATGGCAGAAAGCGCAATCACACAACAAGACACAGTAGAACCTCCACCGCCGATTATGGCTGCCGGCAACACCGAAAGCAGCAACAACGTCTTGGAAGAAAATTTCAAGCATTCCGTGGAGGATCTCTCTTACTATCATCATCATCATCATCATCTTCTTCATTACCACAAACACAATAATCCGCCGCGCTCAGAGGATGTCTCCGCCTTTGCTAACGGCATCACCGCCACATCGGTGAACATGGCAAACTCCTTCAATGGGAATATGGGAACGCATTTGATGCAAGAGGTCATTGACGTGCTCTCCTATGACCACTCGAATTGGAACCCTAGCGTTCACGAATTGCAAGATTTGGTTCATGCTAATCACCATCATGAACAACAACAACAACAATTTCAGCAAATGGAATCACAATGCTTCAACAATTCTTCTTCCATACTCGGCCCTTCACCGGATCTCCTCAATCTCCTCAACCCAACGCAGAAGATCATTCCCGTTAACTTTCAGAATTCCATGGGATTTCTCAGTGAACTTCCAATAGGAGCGGATAACAGTAGCACAAGCGCCTGCTCTGTGCTGTACGATCCTCTATTTCATTTGAATCATCTGCCTCCGGCGCCGCCGGCGCCGTTGAGAGAGCTGTTTCAGTCTCTGCCTCGTGGATACAGCTTGCCGACGAGCTCCAGAAATGGCGGTTCCCTTTTTGGGGGAGGGGATGAGATGGAAGGGAATGGAATAGTTTATCAAGATGGAGATGGAAGCCAGCTTGATAATAATGGAGTTTTGGAATTCAACAGAGGGACGGCTTGTGTTGCCAAAGGAAGAGAAGGAAAGGGTGCCAAACCTTTTGCTACTGAGAAACAGAGAAGAGAGCAATTGAATGGCAAATACCAAGTATTGAGAAGTCTCATCCCCAACCCCACAAAGGTATATGATTATAAATGGCTAAATTAACTTTTAGTGAATGTTACTCATAATCTTAATATCAGTTACAATGTGTTACAAGATTTAATCAAGGATTCTGAATTGGTTTTATGAGTATTGAGAATGAAGAGGCACAATCTACACAGAATTAAGATGGATACATTATATATATGCGTGTGTATCCATCATTATCATACAAAAAGATCTATTGGCTGTAGATTAGAAGTAGTACTCTGAAACACTCTTTCTTCTAATTTCCCTAACTGATATTGGGTTTGAATTCTGATGTTTTTTTTTTCCTTTAATCTGTTTACTTCCGAGATAAAAATCAGGGTGATAGAGCATCTGTGGTTGGAGATGCCATTAAGTATATTAGAGAGCTGATAAGAACAGTGAACGAGCTCAAATTATTGGTGGAGAACAAGAAATATGGAAGGGACAGGTGCAAGAGACAGAAAGGCAATGAAGATGATGGTGCTTCAGATCAGAACTGTGACATAAAGCCCTTCAGTGACCGAGACGGATGCATAAGGACCTCATGGCTGCAGAGAAAATCCAAAGACACTGAGGTGGATGTACGCATAATCGATGATGAAGTTACAATCAAGCTAGTCCAGAGGAAGAAAATTAGCTGCTTGCCTTTTGTCTCCAAGGTCCTGGATGAACTTGAGCTCGATCTTCACCATGTTGCTGGCGGGCACGTCGGTGAATATTGCAGTTTCTTGTTTAATAGCAAGGTTGGCATTATATTAGTTTTCCTCCTGAAAGATTTGCTTTAATTTGTAGATTATTACCATAATGTGAATGTATATTGCAATCTAGTATTATAACTTGTTTCACCATGGCAGATATATGAAGGTTCTACAATATATGCAAATGCCATAGCCAACAAGGTGATTGAGGTTTTGGACAGGCAGTATGCAGCAGCCACTCCACATGCTAATGACAGCTATTAGAGTTTGAGGAGGAAGATATGCATCAAGAACAGGCACACTAGAAGGTCTTCATAGACACTTATTATTTTTTTTTTTGATGGAGTATACTTAGTAGATAATTTATAACATATAATGATAGATAATTAGAAAAAAACTCATGGGAGGTTGGTATCCATAAAATTAAATAGTGAAATTTCTTTATGTTAAGTTGTTTCTTTACTTCTGTTTTATGAGATTTGTCTACTTCAATTTCAATAGAGTAAGTGTAGCTTCTACTTGATTATTAGCGAGCAGTTTAGTTCAATATATATCAATAACACTACGTTATTTTACTTTTCAATTCTGGATCTGGTTTAGTTGAGAGTTTAATCTTAAATAGATTTAATATTTTTTTTAAAAAAAATACTCTAGGCAAGTTTACTATAAAAATAACAGATAGTTATCCACTGATTCGGAAAATAAAAAGTCTCGGAAGTAGAACATTATGTTTGAAGGTAAATAAAAAAAGATGAAGGCAAGAGCATCTTTTTATCTTCAAATTTTACATTAACTTTCAATTTTGTCCATAATATTTTTTTTCTATCAATTTCGTCTCCTAATATTTCACATTTCGATCAATTTCATCATTTAACTAATTTTTTTTAATAAATTAACGACAGACTTTATTATATTTTCAATTTAAATTAAGATTTGAATTAAAATTTAAATTTCTTTTTCTATCAATTTCACATTATATGTCATTAGTTATATAGAGTTAGTCATAAATACTTGACTAAAATAAGAACAAGTGATAACATTGACCAAAATATGAAACATTAACAACGAAATTAGGGATGAAATTGAAAGTTGATGTAAAGTTTAAAAATAAAAAAAATAATTTGATAAAATAAATATGTAAGAATCCTGAAATTTACTTAAATTTTTTTCTTAAGAACCTTATAACAAAAATATAAAAAATTTTACTTAAATTTGTTCTTTGAGGAATATATAATCTCTCTTATTAGAACATCCTTTAAAAATGAGAAGTTATAAGAATCATGAGTTGCTTATCAACACTCTCGTCTCAACAAATCATTATTAAATGAATAAAAAATAAATTAAGTTATTTTTGTTTTTTTATTATGCAATATATATTTAAACCATGGTGGTACGAGAGAAAAAGGTGAAGTAAGTTAGTTGAGGTATGATATTTGTGTGAGGGAATTTTTAATTTTTTTTGTTGTAGAGAGAGATTGTGGGAATGACATGTTGGTTGGACAAACACATTGTGCGTGAACCAATATTGTTAATCTTATTATATACTCCATCTATATTTTCAAATGTCACAAAAACTGTAATCTCACGTAGTGAAGATGTCAATTACACAGTTGGGTTTGCCAGAGAGAAACAAAGAAGAGATCAGTTGAATGGTCATTACAAACTCTTGAGGACTCTCAATCCAAACCCAACTAAGGTATCAATATTTATAATTTTATATCCACAATCTACCAACTTTAAACTTCTATTTTTTTATGTAGCCTTTTTTTTTTTGGTTATTAACAAGAATAAAATGCTTTATTATATGTTGTTTTTGCTAAAGGAAAATTCTTCAACTTTGTGTATATATTTCTTTCAGTCGGAGTTCAAATTTTACATTTGAGTATGACAAGTATTTTATGATCAACTATTTATCATTAAGTGGAAAACTTATGGCAAAGAAATTAATTACTTTTCTTGATGATAAATATCCCGACTTAAACAAATAAAATAAAACAAAATCTTGCACATCCAAATTTTAAAAGTAAGGCAGACAAATAAAGCAAAAAATTTGGGCTTACACTTCTGAATAGAAAATTAATTTCTTTTGCTTGTCTGCGAAACCTCACTATGGGCTACTTTGGATTTGGTCAGAAAGAGGGTTGGGCCAGGGAAAGGAGTTCAGTTGTACTTAATTAGACCAAATTATTTTTTGTTGATCAAAATAAAAAAAATTAGCATGTAAGTATAGGTTAAACATTTCATGGAGACCTCGATTTCTCTCCCCTATTTTTTTCCTCAATTTTTTCTATTTGGAAAAAACCTTATATACTAGAGAGAAAGAAACATTTTACTCTCATAGGCATACCTCATTTTTTTTTGATCTGAAGGCATACCTCATTTTTTTTGAGCAAAGGCATACCTCATTTTTTTTTTTTGATCAGAAAGGCATACCTCATTTCGATATATACGGAAGTGGATTTTTAGCATTTTCACTCTCTAGTATATTTTAGAGTTACTTTTTTTTTATTAAATGCACAAAAAAATATACATAATACAGAAGATTCAAATCCGTATAAATAAGACTCATTTACGTTTGAATTTAGACAATTCTATCAGAACTTTCTTGCCAAAAAAAAAAACTCTGAAATAAGTCTTTTGTGGGTTGAAGTTGAATTCAAATTTTCCTATGTATGTACTTTTAGACTAAACTTAGGCTAAAAAGAGAAAAAAGAAATTTGAAAACATGCTACTACAAATCGTAGTTAAAGAATCACTCTTAGTTACTTTCTTTGGTAAATCTTTTGCACAAGAATGAATTAAGTTTGGTTTGATTGTAATGTCATACTTTAATTTCCCCTAAATCTCAGCCAGATAGAGCATCTGTGATCAAAGGAACGATTGAGTACATAAAAGAGCTAGTTAGTACACTGAATTCCCTCAAATTGGCTGTGAAGAACACGACCACATGGGTGACGAGGAAATCAGAGGACACTGATGTTGATGTCCAAATTACACATGATGGTCAAGTTACTATCAGACTCGTTTGCAGAAACAACAACATCAACTGCTTCCTATGTGTCTCCAAGCTTCTGGATCAACTTCATCTTCAAGCTACCTACAGTGGCTTTCCTCCTCAATATATTTGCATTTTCTGCTGCAAACCCAAGGTTTGTAGAATCTTTCATTTTCTTTAATTTTTTAATTTGCATTTAATTATAACCACTGCAAACTAAGCTATTTTAACTTAGATGTTTGTATCAAGTAAATGAATATGATTGGGGGTTAGAGATTATTATGATAAAACTATATGTGTGAGTCTTTACTAAAAAATTCAAGTCTGATTAATTGAATGGGTATTATATAAATATATATATACTAAACTAACAATTCACTCGTTAAAAGATTGAAATACATAATTTAATCCTTAAAAGATCAAAACAATATACTTATTAGATATTTAGATCTTTTTGCAGACTAAAGTAAATAGTATATCGTTTTAATATTTCAGAGACTAAAGAATATGTACTATTTTGATATTTTAGAGACTAAATTGTGTATTTCAATCTTTCAGGGACTAAATTGTTCCTTTACTCTTTTTTGTTCAAATAAATTAGAAAAATTAATAATTGGGTATTTATAAACCATATAATGTGATATTGTTTTATTGGGTAGATATATGAAGGTTGTTCAATAGATGCAAGTGTCATAGCCAACAAGGTGATTGAGGCTTTGGATGATGCAGGAGCACTTTCCCACAATATAAGCTGAGGAGACATAAAGCATGATCAGACAGAGAAGGCCATTATTATATTAAATTATTAATTCACATCTAATTCTATCTATATATGTGGTTTTTCATGACAAATAAATGACTATTATGAAAATTGAGGGTACCTAGCTACAATTAATCTAGCTTTATGATTTTGATATCATATTGTTCTTGATTCATCTTATAGCTAGTTCTCTATTAGTTATTACTGACACAGATTGATACATACACATACATGATATCAATATGCCTATCAATTAATATGATGGAAAAGCCTACTATATATCAATCTTATAACAAAAAAAAGTCTAGTCTGAGGTTTTCATTTTTGAAAAGAATTAGATTTTTAAAAAATTGAAGAAGTTGAACACTGAATTTAAAGTTGGGAACAAGGAAGGAAAGATTATTCTCCAACATAGTCTTAAATCTTAATCAAAGCTGTCAATGAGTAGCTTCTTTAGTTTTTCTTCTTATTATTATTCTTTTTTTTTAAAAAAAAAATCAGAATCTGTTCAAATAATGGCTAAATATTGGTGGGAAAAAAAATGTCCCTTTAGGCAATTTTACGGGAACCACTGTCTTAAAAATGGCTATGTTTTATTATTATTATTATTATAATTGTTATAAAACTGCCGATTTGACTTTTGAATTTTGATGTTATAATGGAACTAATTAAAGTTAATATAGTTTTCCTTTTTTTAATCTACACGATCCTTCTATCATAAAAACTCACCCCCCAAGAGCCACATTTTTTAGTCAAATATGCCTATAAAGTATAAACTAAAGCATTAGGGCTCAATGAATACTGAATAAAACAGATTCAAGAGAGTGCAGTTTTTGGGGATCGTATATAGTCATTACTATGTAAAAATCTAATAATATAAAGTTTATCAATAAAATTTATTACTTACAAACTTATTTTTTTTAAAAAAAAATTATTGGTTTTTTTTATGCTATCTATTATCCTCGTTCGATTGATCCAACCAATTAAAATCAACAAAATGGACTAACTGATTAGATGAGTTCAGGTTATGGATAAGTTTTACATAAAAGCCATTAAATCAGTTTGGTCGGTAGATTTTATTCAATATCATTTAGTTGAAACAAATTAATGGATTAAAATATAATGTTGTTTTGATTTTTATTTTTTTTTCATAAAAAGGGAATATATTACTCAAAAATAACAATTAAAGAATACAAATTAACCAATGCCAAGTCTATGGAGTTGACTAATTCCCGCAAAATCAGCATGAAAAGCTAAATTTAAAAAGGAAGGCAACCTATTCAACACAACCAAATCAAAAGATTCATGAGTCAAGGTGAAATTTTGCACTCTAATATTTTTTATTACATATAATATAAAGGTGAAATTTTGAAGTGCTTCATAGCCAATTTTGTCAAAGTAAACTCAGAAAAGGGCGGATCTAAAAAATGTTAGAATTTATCTAAGTATAAATAATAGAATTATGTTCATAGCTCTTTCTAACAGTTTTTAGAATTTTTATTATTTTTTGCTTGAAAACTGATTAATCAAACTAATCTGATATTAAAAAATACTAGATGGATTTAATGACTTCAACAGTTATCCCAATTTTTTTTTTGGGTGAGAACAGTTATCCCATTTAGTTCAAATTGATTGGATTATCTACTATCTAGCTTATGTACAAAGTGAGGATAATAGTGATAAATAATGAAAATAGAAATAATTATGTTAAATTTTTATTACTTAAAAAGTTAAAATTTGAAAAGAAAAATAAAAAGGTCAATATTTCTTTATTCATAATTTAAGATACTTTGAATATGATTTTTTTCAAATATTAATATTCAAATTATGTATATTTAACCTTAGGAAAAAAAAAGAAAAAAGATTGAAGCCTTGAAGGTGCAAGAACAATAAAATGGCTAATTTATCATTTTCTATTTTTGGTTGTTTTTATTAGGGATAAATGCTACTTTTGAAAAGTTGAAAACTACATTGCGTGGCACGTCATTGTAGGGTGCAATGAACTTGAATGTTTCTAACAGTCACAGATGCTCTCAAATTAATTGAATCATTGTTGAATAATGAAATATCTCAAATAAGTTTTTAAATAATACACCGATTTTTTATTTTAAAAAAAATCGAATAATTAATTTTCCCAATTTAAACATTTAATGATTTAATACAGCCAAGTTCTACAGATTGGTTTTTGGAATCCAAGGAACTGTATTGGATTAGGATATATAACCAATCCACCAATCCTCTCGTGTGGTTCCTATCCAATAGTATCCATAAATGAAAATCCAAATAAAGGAAAAAAAACATTCTTGTTTTCTAGTTGTTGTTTTTCTTGAAATTTTTTTAATTAAATAAAAATGATTTTTATATTTTTATGAGATATTTGATAATTAATTTACTATTTTAACTTAAAAGTTAAAACTACATTTTTTTGTTAATTACGTTACAAACAATTATATTTAACCGAATAATTAATTTTATTATAATTATAATTTAAATTATGTATTTAAAAAAAATAAAATGTTATAGTATATCTTGAGAATCAAATTAAAAGAATTGTCAATTAAATTAGGATATATAATCAATCCACCAATCCTTTTGTGTGGTTCCTATTATATCTCATAAATGAAAATTCAAATAATGGAAAAAATTCTTTTTTTTTTATTGAAAGAAATTAAGTTTATGTGAGTTGGCCCTGAGGACTCACTAAGGCTTGGGCATACCGCTCTTACATCGACAACAAAAATCAAACTCATGACCTTATGGGTTATGAGTTGATTCTTTACTAATTTGGCCCACCTTTATTGGAAGGAAAAAACATTATTGTTTCTGTTATAAATAATTATGTTTGTGAATATTCACATTTGTCTTTTGGTATTCTCTATGCATAGAAGTTTGAGTTTTCCTTTACTTTCTCTATGTATATGAATATGACCTTATTCCTTCATTATGTACATTAAGTTGGTACATCTCCCTTATAGATCCATTAGCCTATAAATAGAGGCTTTAGGTGTTGATGTAAAGTTGATGATATCAGTTGAATGAAAGAATCACTCTCTCCTCCTACTTTTCTCTCTATTTTGAATATCCTTATTTCTTATATTTTATAACACGTTATCAGCACGAGCCTCTACCGGTTTGAGCTTTTGGCATATGTGCACGTGTCTAATCATTCAAGCTTTTGGCATCTGTTCATGGGTCTTTATCCATTTGAGTTCTAGGTAACTGAACATGAGCCTTTACCGGTGAGTTTTTGGTAACTAAGTACAAATCTCTTCTGATTTCAATATTGGATAATTAAATAGATAAGTTAATTATCGTTCAAGCTTTCTTGTTAACTTACTAAAGGTAAGAAGCTTTTATACTCTATTCTTTATCATTATCATAATATATTTTATAAGTTTATTATTGTGGTCATCTTCTTAAGATTTGGAAATGTTCGGTATAGCTTGAAACTTCATATGATTGAGTTTTCAATAGTCCTAAAGACTATCATCAATATAAATATTTGATAGACCTGAAGGCCTATATCAAAATAAATATTTTATTTTAGATGCAGATTGATTGATGTATTTTTAGATTTGATATGTGATCACAATTAATCTTATGAAGTGTTTGATATATCAAAATTATTGAGATTGAGTCTCTTATAGAGACGATGTTTGATATATTGATATTACGTCTCCAGTAGAGATGAGAGTGACTATATGTCAATTTTTAAATGAGACTGTCATTGATTTATTTTGGCAAGTGAACCTGAAGTTCACAGTACATTTATTCTGATAATGATTATTTTTCTCTGAAAGAAAGAGAATTGAAAAATCTCACAATTACTTTGGAAGAGTAATAATATATACTCTAGAAGAGTGAGATTCTCATATTAACAAGATTATATTTCTTGACGTAACTCTGTAGTGGTTTGGAATTTGGATACTATTAAAGTATCATATCAATAAACTCAAGGAAAATTTGAGTATATGATATGAATGAGTTCTTACATCTTGGTATCTCAATGAATATGAGATAGTTCCTGAAGAACTAAATATGGTATGGTTCCTGAAGAACTAAATATGAGATAGTTCCCGAAGAACTAATCCATTTAATTTAATTTATTTATCTCATTTATTTCTTTGATTATATATTATTATTCTATTAGCCATTTTTCATTTGGTTAACAATTTATATGTTAATAATGTATTACTTTATTTCTTTCAGCCTTTTTCATCTATCTTTATATGATCTCTTGTTTGAGTATAAATCATGTATCCATCTAATTGTACGTCATACGATCAAAAATCTTGTTGAATTATATCAAGCTTTCGTGAAGGAAAGCAAAATATGATGGAGGAAAAAGTAAATATAATATCGGGCACGACGGCATGTGATCATATACTTCAGAAGAGCCCTCCATCTTGTACTATATTTGTATTAGTATAATTAAAAACATATGTTGTAATGGACCAGAAGTTCATTGACATATGTTGTAATGAAGCAGAGGTTCATTATTTTAAAGGAGAAATGAACCAGAAGTTCATTAATTTAAAGGATACGTTTATAATTTTGTATGACCGGTTAGACCATCCCGGTTCACGAATAATGCGAACTCAAATTAATGTCTATTAAAGAACCAAAGGTTTCTTGTATATAATGAGTTCTTGTGTTGCATGTTCTCAATGAAAATTGGTTTTAAGACCATTACCAGCAAAAGTTGGGATTGGATCCCTTGGAATTCTTGAACGCGTTCATAGAAAAATTGTGGACCTGAAGTGCCACCTTGTGGACATGTCGATCCACTTTGTTCCAAGAAAAAGATTGAGCTCAAGTTTTGGATTATTCCATCAAGAAAATTTTATAATGCTGGTGAATTTATATCCCAAGTTTTAAAGGGCTATTATATGCTAGTTGGGATAAATGTGGTACATCATGTTATTTGTGTCCACACGGTAAATGGTCTTGTTGAATAATTAAATGCCTGATGAGAACATATCAATTTATATGATGCAGCACTTGTACGCATTAAATTAATAACGTATCGTAAATTCTCCCCTATGCTATTGGCTTTGGGTCAGGAGCCGAATATTTCTCATTTAAGAATTCTTTGGGTGCTGGATTTATGTTGCTCCACCATGTGAATCAAAATGGGCCCCAACGAAAATTGAGAATATCAGTTGGGTATGGATCCCACTCACTTATTAAATATCTTACACTCCTGAAGGAAGATAGTTCATGCCATGATTTGTCAATGAAATTAATTTTTCAGCATTAGGGGGAGAAAGAAAATAGCTGGAATGGAAAAATGAATTACAAGGAATGCATGATTATTATATTCATTTGATCCTCATGTGAACTTGAAGTTCAAAGAATAATTTATTTGAAAAATATTGTAAATAAATTGCAAAATGCATTTACTGACCCATAAAAATGGTAAAGACAGATTTTCTAGCTGAAAATGCTTCAATATATATTGAAGTCCCCGAACGGACTAATCGGTTCCAGAGATAAGAACCCTCAAAAATAAAAGGAGCATCTAAAAAAAATGGTCGAATCGAGGAAATATATGAAGGCATAATGAATGAAAAATCTCCGAAAGAGATTCAGGTACCTTAAAGTGAAGGAAATAATGAGATCTCAATATGTTTATTATTGCCAAAGTATGGAACCGATATGAAAATATTGTCGACAAAGTATTTAAATATAATGTAGCGCTACAAATTACAAATTATAAAGAAATTAGGATCATGAATAATAATTCGTCGAAGAGTGTCGACGTTAGAAATTGGCCAAATTGAAAAGAAAGGATCCAAGATGAGTAAAACTCACTCGAGAAAATTTTTGGACTAGAAGTCCAGAGACATGATGGTGTACAATCAGCATGATGGTGTATAGTCAGCGTGATGGTATACAACCAGTTAAATATAAATAAGTCTTTGCGCGAAAAGAAATAAGAGAATTGAAATTTTTGAGATACAAAGACTAGAAATTTATTTTAAGGAGTTTAATTCTCCCGTGGTGGATGCAATTATTTTGTATATATGATCTGGCTGTTTATAAAAGGCTTTGATGTCCAAATATTTGAAGGTGTGAAGTTAGTAGGGTACAAATGAGTTTATGAGTAAAATCGTAATAAAAATGAAAGGCTAAAGTCGTAAGATATAAACTCAAAGGTCTCACATTGAANGATGCAATTATTTTGAATATATGATTTGACTGTTTATAAAAGGCTTTGATGTCCAAATATTTGAAGGTGTGAAGTTAGTAGGGTACAAATGAGTTTATGAGTAAAATCGTAATAAAAATGAAAGGCTCAAGTCGTAAGATATAAACTCAAAGGTCTCACATTGAATATGTAAAGACATATTCTCTAGAGATGGATGCAATCCCGAAGATGGATGTGACCCCCTTCAAATATTTTAGTAGTCTGGCATTGTATGAACAAACTTGATATACATATAATGACTATGGATATAGTCCATTCATATGGCTTATTGGACAATGAAGTTTATATGCAAATCCCTGAAGGATTATAGGAAGCATGTCAGATGTCTTGTTCAATAAAGATGAATAAAATCCTACATG
>QANZ01012447.1:111659-137347 GCA_003254925.1 Chamaecrista fasciculata
CTATATGCAACATATTAAAACTTATCTATACCCAACCACAAAATATACAAAGAGTGGTACTGACAGGGACCAATCTGGTGGGGAAGAAGAGACTTCAAGCAGAAGGCGCCGACGAAGTCGATGGGATCCTCAGCTAGAGTTGAACGACCAAAGCGGCAGCGACGGCGAATCGGGAAGCGGAACAAGGAAGAGGAAGTCCCGTTGAGCTGACAAGGAAGAGGAAGTACCACTCTTTGTATATATTGTGGTTGGGTATAGATAAGTTTTAATATGTTGCATATAGATCCTATTTCAGTCCATTTCATCTTATTTTGCCACATCATGATCCTAGTCACTATACCACGTCATACTTAACGGCTAAATATGGATGAAATTCACCAAGGGACTAAAGGTGGAACCTTTTGAGAAGTTATGGGACCAAAATTGCAACAAAAAAAGTTATGGGACCAAAATTGCAACCAAAAAAGTTATGGGACCAAAATGAAACCTTTGTCATAATTTTGGGATCAAAAGTGCACTTAAGCCTTATTAAAAAAAGAGAGGCGTTTAGAGACGACAAGAGAAGGAGTTGTAATTCACGTCAGTATTGAGTTCTTGGTTTGCAGGTAGAATGTAAGTTTGAAACAAAAACACAGTTTTTCTCAATTCTCAATCCTCAATCTTTTTGCTCAAAAAAAAAAAAAAAACCTCAATCTTCAATCCATCTTGCATTAAATTCAGGACCTGCAATTTCTTATCAGTATGGCTTAATTGTTATTATTATTCATAACCAAGAAAAAAAAGGAAAGAAAGAAAACAAGAGAAATCAAAGCATATTGATAACAATCAGGCTTCAATCTTCAGGTTTTTCATCTTCTCCGACGCCGAAATCAGCCTTCTAAATCTGAAATTCTGATCGGTTTTGGAGAATCAGCAACAATAGGACTCTGTTTGACCAAGCCCAAAGGGCGCCGGGGAGCCTCCTCGTCGGCGGCACAGATGCTTTCAACCGGACCGGCGATTACGTCGGAGCGTTTGGATTCCAAGAGAATGATGAAGAGCCTCTTCAAATCCAAGCCTCGCACACCCGCTGATATTGTTCGCCACACTCGAGATATTCTCGTCTTTCTCGAAAGCAATGTCGATTCCCGCGAAACCAAGCGCGAGGAAAAGGTCATGAGATCGAATTTTCCGCTTCGCGTTATTTCTCTGTCTCTATGTGTTTTTCAATTTTATGCCGTGTGTCTAAGATTCTTTTTAGATCGCATTCTGAGTCTGATTTACCCTTTCCATCCATCTGAGAAATTCCGATTTTATGTGTATAAGATTTCCAAGAAAGCCAGAATTTCAATCTTTTCTGTTATGTGTTTTGAGTGGTATTTTTATATTATACATTTTGTTTATTGGTTTGTTAGTCCTTTGGCATCTCTTTTTGCCTCCTATAAGTAGATTCACGTATCACAAGATTCTATTGTGGAGAATTGGTGCTTGATACGTCGGCAATTTGATAAAACTTAAAGCCTAAAGTTGTAAATCAAAATAATCTTGCAGCCCTGTTTGAGTTATGCTTTAATTTTGGGAGTAGGTGGAAACATTGACTAGCTACTTATAATGACCTTCTAGAACTTAAGTGACATGCATATTATATTATATGTTGCTGCTGACTTCATCTTTGATCTTTTTGTATTGAGTTTAGAGAAATTGTTATTATATCTGTATTTGGCAGTAACTGTATCAAATCAATCAATTCATTTATTTTGTGAAATTCGTGATCCTGTGTCCTCTTTCTACATATGTAATTTTGCTTGAACTTTTCTGCTATTTGGACAATAATTTTGCCAATCCAGCTTACTTACAGCTGATGCCTGATATCAATCCTGCTGTCTTATTTTCACGTTCCATATTAGCTACATATACCACAAGCATTGTCACCAGTTCCTAATTGATGATTTATTGGTTTCTAATCTGTACATCCTTTGCTTGATGCATTGAACTGCAGATGTCAGAGTTGTCTAAAAATATCAGGGAACTAAAGTTCATTCTTTATGGAGATAGTGATTCTGAGCCTGTCCCAGAAGCCTGTGCACAGTTGACTCAGGAATTCTTCAGGCAAGACACATTGCGACTGCTTATCCAATGTCTTCCAAAACTGAACTTGGAGGTAGTAAACTTGAAGCAGGAGATCCCAATGATTACTTGTGCAATTCTCTTTTATTAACTCGTAACCCATTTATTTTATCAAGATTGTACCATCCTTACATTATCCGATGGTTAAAATTCTGACATGAATGTTTATTTTGCTGCTATATTGTGATGATTTAGTGGTGCTTATCTTGAGACTGTACTTTTGCAGGCCAGAAAAGATGCTACTCAAGTTGTTGCCAATTTACAGAGACAGCAGGTTCAGTTTAGATTGATTGCATCTGATTACCTGGAGTCAAATATGGATCTTATTGATATTTTGATAGTTGGGTAAGAATCTATTGCATTTGTATTTTGGTTTCTTGATGCTTGTTTTAGTAGGCTATATAGTGAGCGTGGCGGGCTCTTTTTCTCGAACACATGAATGGAAAACTAGATTTTCTGTTTGACGCTAATATCTGTGAATTATGCATTGTGATTTAGTTGGTATTGATCACCAGATTTTGTGAGTTCTAGGAGAAATTGGACTTGTCTTGTTTATATCTTTGTCTATTTGATCTGTTCTGCATTTTATTGTGCTTCTTGTGAAATTACACTTTTTTCTGACATTGATTCTCATTCTTTATGCTAGTGGCTAACCATTATTTCTTGTTAGCTATGAAGACACAGACATGGCTTTACACTATGGTGCAATGCTGAGGGAGTGCATAAGACACCAGATTGTTGCAAGGTATGCAAACTAGACCATATAAACTCATTTGTGTCATTTGTTAAAGTTCACACTTTAAATCACAGGTGATACTGGAACCACAATCTTTCTGGTCTGGGATTCTGGGTTGTTATCTTTGTTAGTCATGTCAGGCGCCTAGGGATCCTATACTTCCACATATATTGGCACCATGGAGAGATTTAGGCAAAACTATATGGGTACTGTTCATTGGGTTCATATAAAGATCCGGAGTATTTAGAAGAGATAAAAGTGTTATAGGTAAATTATTTTCTCCAGCATAACGTTGTGAGTGTAATGGTACTAGTCTTTATTGTTTCATATCAGATATGTTCTGGAATCACCACATATGAAGAAATTTTTTGACTACATCCAATTTCCAAATTATGAAGTTGCTGCAGATGCTGCAGCAACTTTTAAGGTAGGTGTATCTTCTGAATTTATTTTTAGGAGATTACTATTTACTAATTTATTGTTTTGTACCTGTTTCTTCTTTGAAAAGAATTGAGCCATCAGCAATCTTTTTTTTTTTTTCATTTTATCTTGTTGCAGGAACTTTTGACAAGACATAAATCTACTGTAGCTGAATTCCTTTCTAACAATTATGAATGGGTAGGTTCCCATTCCCCATCCGAGTTAGGTACCAATTAGTGTGTTTATTTGACTATGTACAAATGTACTCATTAAGTTCTACAGGTTCTTATAGAAATGTTTGTAATTCGGTTATAATGTGGGTAAATTTTAAGAAACAGTATGTTCTAGTTGTGGCTTGTGGATCAATGTTGGCGTAAATTGTTATCAATACGAGTTTTCTCACAAGCTATATTTGCTCCAACTTTTATTAATCGATTTTTCCATCATCAGCTAGTATGGTTGAGTTGATCTATCATTCTTCTTTTCCATTTAAAATGGAGGCATATTTCACTTCCATTCCTGTGGTTTTCAGTTTATTTGATATGCTTTTAATTTGTCTGATTCTCTTGACAATGATTTCTATGTTGGTTTCTTATTGACTAACGTGTACTATCTTCGTTGTCATTGCTGTTTTCAGTTTTTTGCAGCGTACTGCTCTATGATGGAGTCTTCCAATTATATTACAACGCGACAAGCTGTCAAGGTACAATATGCGTTTGGCGTTCCTTTTCAATTTTTGAGAACATCTGCTGATGGAAACAAGCAGATGTTTGGGCTTAGAATAATTTCTCCTCCTGAAAATTGTGTTTCAGCAATCATAATTTGTTTGTGTTATACAGTAAATCTGTTGTTTCATATGGACTGATTAAAATAGAAAAGTGAAAGCCTGCATGACCAGTTAACAATGGTTTTGTCAGTGTGATGATTTCTTTTACCAGTGAAGATAGGATTAGTCTGACATGTCTTAGACTATAATGTGTTAATTTAATGTTATTGCTGCCTGCATGATACTGTTTCGTTTTGCATTGATGCCTATACGTTTGATGAGTTAGTTTCTTTCTCTTTTACAGTTGTTGGGAGATATGTTACTTGATCGTTCAAATGCAGCTGTAATGACACGATATGTGAGCTCAATAAAGAACTTGACGATTCTAATGAACCTTTTACGAGTATGTTCATTTACATTAAACTTTGTGGTATATGTATTAGGAATGTCCCCACCCTACCCCAAGGAAAAATAAAAAGGCCCACGCAATAAACGGACAAACAAAATAAGAACTTCAATTTGTTCTCTAGTATCATTGTTCATTTCACTTTTTGTTCCCGTTTTTGGCACATGAAAGTGAATTAGTTATGTTGACTAAATCTGTTAATTAATTAGCTCTTTACCCTGTTGTTGTCGTTCTGGCTTTGTCTAAGCATCTGGTTACTAGGCATTGGTATGTTCAATGTTGAAGTCCTAATCATCAGACGTTCAATGGAGAAAAGATATCTTAGAAATTGAGTATTTATTTAAGCTGCCATCCATTAGGTGTTCTTATTGATTTTTTTTTCCCTGCAGGAGTCACCCAAGAGCATCCAGATAGAAGTATTTCATGTTTTTAAGGTACTATAATCCAGCTCACATTTTGAACTGATCGTTCTCAACCTTTCTCAGTCTAGGCCTTTTCTTCTTGGTATTGATGCATGCTTGTTGTAACAGCTATTTGCGGCTAACCAAAATAAGCCAGCGGATATCACCAACATATTCATTAAAAACAGAAGCAAGATTCTGAGACTATTGGGTGACCTTAAAATTGACAAAGGTGAGAGGAATCATGCCATTTCCAAGAGTTCATACTTGTTACCGTGTAATTGTGATCATGTTTCCACATCACACTTGTTGGGATTATGCAGAGGATGAACAGTTTGAAGCTGACAAAGCTCAAGTTATGAGGGAAATTGCCGACCTTGAACCTGAGATCACTTTAGTGTAAAATTGTGTTGAGTGAAAAGTTGGATTCCCAGCTTTTTAACTGATTAAATTGTGTGTACTTTTATAGTTCTTTTAGTCTTCATGGAGATGAGACTATCATCCACGTAAGTTTCAGTTCATCCACTCTGCAATTTTTTTCACCGTTCTGTGAAAATTAGATAAATAATTTTATCCCAAATGAGCTAGCTACCTACATGCAGCATATTGGCTTCAAGTGTTGGAAAAGAAAAGTCTTCCTACTTCGTAGCATTAGCAATAGCAGCCCTGTAATTATATATAGTGTGAGACGATGCAATAATTTGACCATCTCAGATTTTACTAGATTAATTTGATATGTACATTGTCCTTCCACTGCTTTGTTACTGTGTAGAACCAATTTTAATCGATTGGTATATATACTTTTGTTAAAGTTCCTTAGTTATGCCGTGATGACAGAGCAATAAGTGTTTTGAGCAATAAGTTCCTTAGCTACCAACTTTGCAGTTTTGAAGATGTTGATCCATTATTTCTGTCGTTACCATTCTACTGACTCCTAGTTATTGGAGAGGTGCAGCATCAGTTTGGTGGGCTCCCATGTGATTGTGATAGAGATAAGTATGATTCGTGCGAAACAGAGTTTGTCATTATCAGGAGTGGTTTTAACTGTTAACGATGTTAGATTCCTAGGCCTTCATTCAAGTATACGAGCAACGTCTGGATCATGATAGCCTCCATCCTTAAAATTTTAAAGGGAACTATTTGTGGGTAATAACTCGGCTGGTAGTAGTACCAGCATGTAGATGGAATTGCACTATAATACAAAATCACTTATTACTTACCGACAAATACTTTGTTGATGACACATGAGATTAGTATAAAAAAACAATAACATGTCTTAAGCTACTAAAATTTGTGCAAAACATACGAGAAGATTCAAGATTGTGGCAATTGGTAACTAAGTTTGGTTGACCTAATGGTCGAGCTCAATAGGTCGCTTAAGCAAGGTCGGGGGTTCAAATCTTACTTTGTGTATACAATAATCAATTGGTCAATGACAGACTCTTAAATGGAGTACCGATACGCGGAGAATTAGTCCTTTACCTGTCAGACTTGGGGATACCTTGGAAAAAAAAAATTGTGGCAATTGGTAGAAGACATGTGATTGTTTTTTTTTTTTTCTTAAAGAGTGAATGCATTAACACAAACAGAGTTCGGATACAAACCAGAACTAGAAAAAAACAACACAAACAACCTAAAAGAAACACAAGAGGGCAGCAGCAGAAAAACAAAGACTAAAAACAAAGCTATCCTACTCCTATCCTGCAAGATAATGCCCTTCCAGCACGGTCATTTCCAAAAGGCAGAAGGAGGTAGGATGGTAGGGACTCCAAAACAGCATGATCAGATTTTTCTGCTAAGGCTTTCTTGGCCAACATATCCGCACAAAAATTGCCCTCCCGAAAGATGTGTGTCAGCTCAGAACGCAACACAGCGAGGGCGGACCTGCAAGATTCAATTAAGGGGTACAAAAAATGGGATTTAGCAGTGTTATGATTCAAAATAAGACTCACTGCCAGTTCGCAATCAGATTCAACCATAATGTTGTGCAAGCCTTTATCTATACAAAGAGATAGACCAATATGTATTCCCCATAGTTCAGCAAGCATGGCGTTTCCAGAACCTAAAAATTTGGAGTAACCACAAACCCAGTTACCAAACTCATCTCGAATAATGCCCCCAGCTGCAATAAGATTAGAGTTTTTGTCATGAGCACCATCAGAGTTTAATTTTAGAAACTGTGGAGGTGGGGGCAGCCATCTAATAAGAACATCAGTGTGATGAGCAATCTGAGGAGAGTGTGCAGCTAGATAGAAAAATTCAGCAGCCTTCATTTTTGCTAAAGAGAGAGTAGAATGAGGTGAGAATGGCCAAAGTTGAAAGACCTTTTTGTTTCTAGCAATCCATAGGTGCCAGAGAAGGTATATGAAGAGGGTTCCCAAGGGAATTTGAAGGTAAGAGGGATCTTTAGAAGTAGCATTTGATTTAATCCAATTCAAGAAATCTGAGTTTGGATTATTGTTGGAAAAAAGAGGAGAGGCGAGCTGTCTGAGAAAGATTCCTGAATGGAATTCTTTAAACAGATGTGTAATAGATTCATTGGGAGACCCACACAAAGGACATAAAATAGGAATCAACACACTTCTATGAGAAAGGATATCAGCAACCGGAAGTCCATTGTTAGCAAGCTTCCACATAAAAAATTTTAATCGAATGTGACAATTAAGTCTCCAAATCCAAGAGAGGTTGACAGAATTATTTTGGCTCTTCGAGATGGTTTGATAGACCTTATTAAGATCAAAGACATTGTTATCACAGCAGGTCCAGTTGATCAGATCCTCAGATGAAGAGTTAAAATTCCTAGGGACTGAATTGATAAGAAAAAGGATAGGTGGAGGGATCAAAAGAGAGAGATTGTTGGTATTCTATCCTTCCCTATTCATAACAGAGAAAACAGATAAGGAATCATCTTGATGAGTTAAGGGTCCTTGAATATGCGATCTAATTGGGCCACATGACAACCAGTTATCATGCCAAAACAAGGTGTTCTTGCTCGAGAAGATGATCTTTCTTTTAAAACAATTAAGAGTGGTCATGCCAAGAGAGATGGCTTTACCATCAACAGAGGTGTTACCCGAAACTAAGGAGGATTGGTATTTGCAGATTTTTGCCCATATTGAGTTTGGGTCAGTTATCATTCTCCAAGCCAGTTTGGAAGAAAGAGAGACATTTCTTTGGTAGCATAAAGCATTTATAAATGTGATTGTTTGAGGGCCCTAATTAGTCTCCTGATTCCCGAAACTTGATTGGCAGTTTGGCACATCATTATCAGTATCACCCAATCAAATAACGTAGCAGCATCTTGGTATATTCCCTCTAGGCCACACTTATATTCAATGACTTTTATACCCTTCCATTATTCAATGACTACCTACTACCCATGTGTTTAGATGTGTTTTGTACATCTTAATCTTATATTATCGAAAAAAACATAAACTCCTTCCGCATCTTTATATTCATTGCGGGCTGAATTATATATTTCATTTTGCAAAAAAAATAAATAAATAAATAACCGCATATGCCCAAAAAACAAAAGAAATCAAATTTGTGGGGCGAAACTGTAAGGGCAATTATGGGTTCTTAAAAATACTGTCCAAAAGGGCATATACCTACCATATAGCAGTATATATAACTATAACTATAAGCACATTCGGTGTGAGGTAGTGTAAATTCTCAGGTGTATAGACTTTAGAGAGCCTAGTGAGCTACCTACGTGAAAGTTCAAGAAGAAAGCAGAGCCTCTATCATATTATCGCATTTCTCCATTTTCTACTTCTCGTCTCTCCGACTTCTTCCTACAATGGCTGATAGTAAGACCCAATCTATCTCTCTTCTCTATCGTTCTTTATCTGATCTTGTTGCGATATCTCTCACCAGGCTTCTTAAAGATTACGTTTCTTGTTACCGAATGTTTTCTTTGTTTCTTGGTGCTCTTTCTTAATAGTTAATACATTCACCTACAGATTCGCTCTCCGAATTTCTTGCATCTGCCGTCGAAGCTGCTCAGCAAGCTGGTGAGGTCAGTCCTTTTCTTTCTCTCATCCACTGCCAGTTTTAATTTCTGATTTCTTGATTGGATTTCTTTCTTGTAACTGAATGATTTGCAGATTATTCGAAAGGCATTCTACAAGACTAAGCATGTGGAGCACAAAGGACAGGTTTGCATTGAGATTGTGCTTGTTCATTTCCATTTTCTTGGGTCGGTTGTAGTTGCTCCGTTCTTTTGCTTTATAATCAACGTTGTCGTTGAAATTGAGTTGCAATTCAAGTGCATAATAATTTTTTGCCTTTGTTTGGAAGACATTGGGGAGAATCGGTATGGCATTTTCGGGGAGAGCGATTTGGAAGTTTGGTTGGGGGAGATGAGGAGCAAAAGGCAAATAACAGATGAAACTAAAAATCCTGTAAATGAATCTTGTTCGAAAATTAACTTTTAAGATTCAACCAATTAGTTAGTAGCCACTTTGCTGCTTATCTAGTCACAGGAAAACACAATACCACAATCTACTCGTAACTAAAGTCAAATACTCTGCCATTTGCTCATATGCTAAAAAAGCTGTTGAGCTTAAGAGAATGAAACTTGAGTGGTAGTAACATTGAATGTGTTATGCAAGTGAAGAAGAATTGTACTACACATTTTAATGATGCTTGTAAACTGATAGATTCCAAATACTTCTTTTCTACTGTTAGGCTAAATCTTAGGAATGGTTTCATCAATATCTCTACATGACTCCTTGCACGATAGCCTTTGGGCTTGAAGGATGGAAGGCACAACTAGTCTAAACTTATGTTGAAATTTATATTAATTATGAAGAATGAGAATGGCAAGAATTCGTGACTACTTGGTTAAGAGGCTGTAATACTATCTTAAGAATGAATTCATCCCAGAAGGTTAAACTATAAGGAAAAGGCTCTTGAATGGTTTGATACCTAAGCATCACAATCTTGTCCATATTTGAACTATCTCAACATTATTTTCTGTGGAGGGATCTTTATTCAGGTCAATTTAATAGGCACATTTCACTATTGAGTTAGAAGTTTAAGACGATACCTAGGAAGGAAATAATAATGTACCATGCATACAAACTTTGAAGGCAATCAATCTGAGATAGGTGTGTTGAAGATAATTTTGATGATATGTCGTTGTTTCTCTTTCCTTGATCATGGAAAAGATACTTTAGGGTGGGTAGTGGGTAGAAGCAACACCTGGGCATAACTACAAAGTATAAACGATGAAAAATAATAATTACTTTACTTACCTATAGATGATAGATGATAAAAAGATTAGGACTCTATTGCTTATCATCTTATACTTTTGTTATGATGCACAGGTTGATTTGGTCACTGAAACTGATAAAGCATGTGAAGATCTCATTTTTAATCACCTCAGGAAACTTCACCCCACGCATAAGGTTGACTGTGTTCTGTCAATTATAGCTTTTCATATAATCAAGTTTACGATATATGGCTTGTTTCTTTTCTTTGTTCATGTACGTTCCCTTATGGCCATATGATTAAATTGGTGTTCTTATTAGTTCATTGGAGAAGAAACTACGGCCACATGTGGTGCTACAGAACTTACTGATGAACCCACATGGATAGTTGATCCCTTGGATGGAACTACTAACTTCGTGCATGGGTAAATATATGCTTATGTTTTCATCAATAAATTGGTATTGTCATATAAATGACTATAACTCTACTATTTGTAGATTCCCTTTTGTTTGTGTCTCCATTGGTCTTACTATTGGAAAAGTTCCTACAGTCGGTGTCGTTTACAATCCAATACTTAATGAGGTGAGAACTCTTACATATTGTCTATATTTTTCTCGATCACAGTATCCCTTTGGTTCCTAAAGTTCGAGATGTAATGAAAGGTGATTCAATGGTTCACATAGTTCTGCATGTGATATTTCAAATTTTGTTCTGAACTTAATCCGCTGGGGGAAAATAATGAGGTGATCGGTTGTCCTATATCATCATAATTGATGTGAACAAAGTGGATAACCAATTGGAGTCAAGTGACATTTGAGTGATTTGAGTTAGGAATATGACAATCTAAATTTATTTGCAATTTGTGTATTTTATTAATTTTTTCTTTTAAGCGATTTATTTTGTGTTATTGGTATGAAAAATTTAAACTTTTCCTTTTCCTGAGAATGGGAAATTAAGATTTGGGATTTGTGTACGCAGCTTTTCACTGGCGTTCGTGGAAAAGGTGCCTTTCTGAATGAAAACCCTATAAAAGGTGAGCCAACTTTTTTTTGTCTTTTGACTGTTATGGTTAATTGACAATGAGTTGCCTCATGCTCATGCGTTTTAATTGTGCAGTATCATCACAAACTGAACTAATTAGCTCTCTTCTTGCAACTGAGGTATGTTTAACGTATGGGACTTGATTATATGGATTCCCATTAGACTAACTGTTTGCATCTTCAGCAGTATCGAGTCTCATTTTCTATTACTATTTTTTATTTTGTCCAACAGTTGGTAGGACATGTTATCTTTACCAGATATCATCTCAAGACATGAAATTTCTGCTGAACACTCTTATTATATACTCCTATTTTTTAAAGGTAGTATTGGTGGTTTGTAAACTGACATTTGTCAGTTTACACAAATCTGACATATACAATCAGATCTGTGGTTCATATGCTTTATACTTTTTCTTGTGTGCTCAAAGTGTGGGAGTCTTAGGCACATCCTCTCGATATATGGTTTTCATATTCTATGTGATCAATGCTAGGTTAAATGCTATAGAATCTAAATAGGTTTGATGAAGAAATTACTTGAGTTGAAGAAAACTACAAGAGCATTATTTTGGGATGACAGTTTTTATATTGAGACATTTAAACTACAGTATGAGTGAGAAACCTATCTTAGTGGAACTCCTAATGGATTAGGAATTCATCTTTATCGAAGCTTCCTAAGTGTATCATTATACACTTCAGAGTTCATTTTTATTTTGCACTGTTAGAGTACATTTGGTTTGCGGAAAAATTTTCTGCTTTCATCCTCTATTTTCATTTCATAGAATTAGTTTTCATTTTCAAAATTTCATGATTTTTTAACATTTTAGAATGTGTTTACTATGTGAAGTTAAAAAATTGTTAATCTATATTTTAAAATTAAATTGACTTAAATGGCTATACATTATATGTGTTTTGGTTTAACAAATACTAAATGATGATAAAAATATGTTTAAAAGTAAACTATCATACTCCCAACGTAATGATTTGGCAGAGACAGACTTGCCATACTTATTCTGCTATTAGTCATGTTTCCACTGAATACACTTAATTTAGGTCTTAATATGTTACTGTTCTGTCAAGCTGCATACAAATTTAGGTCTTAACATTTAATAAGAGAGAAAATATTTCCAGAATACTAACACTCTATGTTGTGTTAAAGTTAGAAAAGGTCATGTTTACTTGTAAATGTGTTTCTTTGTGTAACATTGAGAAGTGATCAGGTTTTATGTTTCTTAAAGAGCAGGCTGGAACAAAACGTGACAAGGAAACAATAGATGTCTGTACAAACAGGATTAATAGCTTGCTTTTCAAGGTAAACCTAGGACATGCCATAGAATCTACTGGAACTAAAGTGAAAAGAGTGACTGTCATCACAATGTTTTTTTCTTTTATCAGGTGAGATCTCTTCGTATGAATGGCTCGTGTGCTATGAACCTTTGTGGCATCGCATGTGGAAGGCTGGATGTAATGTTTGAACTTGGCTATGGTGGTCCTTGGTATGATTTTTACAACCTGTATAAATACTGGCCATTGTGGTATGTCATGATATGTGATTTATATTACTTCTTCCTTTTATAAGGGATGTGGCAGGGGGTGCTGTCATCGTTAGAGAAGCCGGTGGAGTTGTATTTGATCCGTAAGTGACTTACTCAAGTATCCATTTTCTTAAAAACAGGAATATATGTGAAGTTCATCTCATGCTCACTTATATTGAAATTGTTGACTGGAAATGTGATTCAGAATGTTGATTCACTTCTTTCTGGACTTGATAGCATGCTAGGTTTCTGACAGATTATAAAAGATCAAAATTTCCAAAGATTATTCAAAATTTAATTGCTCGTTTGCATCACAGGTCTGGTGCAGATTTTGGCATCACATCTCAGCGAGTAGCAGCAGCTGCAAACCCTTCCCTGAAGGACGCACTTGTTGAGGTTCTGCGCGATACGGTGTGAAAAACAAACCATTAGTGACTAAAGAATGCTAAAATGCTTTCAAGTGGGAACCTAAATTGTTTTTCCTACTCTCTTGTTACCTTTGGCGGCTCCTAAATACTAGAATATCTGAATTCTTATTGTGAGTCTCGCATGGCTATTGATGCAATAAAAAATGATTGAGTCTCGTGCAAGCATGATAGCAAATAGCAATTAAAAATAAATGGTTGAAAAATTCGAGCGATGGATTGGTGGCAAGTAGTTGTACTAACATATAATTGTTCGCCTGCTTGTGTTTGTTGGTTTAATTTTTAAAATTTCAGAATTCGGTTAGTAACTTAGCATCAGCATAGAAGACCAAATATTTAAATACGGAAGTAAAATATATGATTGACTTGGCTTAAAAATAGTAGACGAGTCTGAAGTTAGCATCTAACAATTTCATTGCGTGTCTTTTGCGAACCAAAAGTTAACCAGAGAACACAGATATGGTTTGTTTGGGACCTGATCAAGTCAACATAACTCATACTTTGTCCTATTTGAGATTCAGTCCAAATTAACAATTCACCGCCAGTCCGCCACTTTGGGGAAATCTAATTTATAATCAACCACTTGTTGGTAGCCTTTTTTTTTTTTTTTCATTTCAAGCATACTATGCCAAATGTCTTCTGTTTAATAATTTTTAGGTCAATTCTCTCGTATATGTTGTAATTCATGGAACACCATTTATTTTTATCCCTGAGGCAGTGAAAATACTTTCATATGGCTTCCACTAATTGCAATCAAATTCCTGTTGTTTTTTTGGCCAAAGTAGTTAAGTACAGCTAAACCTCAGGAAATATAGAGTAAAATATATGTATTCAAGTACAAATGCTATGAAAAGAAACAAATAGTGTATTAGCTGTAGTTTCAATATGAAGGAGAAGACCAAATCCACCCAAGAATTCCTCCTACCACTGTTCTGTGAAAGAACCAAGCAAACCCAAAACTGAATCCTACATACATATACCCTCTAGTAGTTCACCATGTAAAGTTATTTACGAAAGGGCCCAACAGCAAAATCCATATATAATTTAGACAGGAGAAGCACAGCCTGAAAATCCTTAATATACATAATAATATTGACTGATCCAACTACACTCGCGGTGACTTAGAACCATACCCTACATTATTAACCTCATTTCCCCTCTCAACTCCACGTGGCACAGTCTCTGACTTCCTCCTCTTCATCACCAAAATCCATGTGGAAATCTCCAACAACAAAGCAATGCCACCCAGAGCTGCTATGAAGGCAATGTATGCAGTTTTCCAGTGGGTGTAACCATCCCCTTCAGATTTTTTCAGTGCATCGAAGCCTTCAAATATGTTGACTATGCTGATGATTATGGTGGCATATCCCACCACAAGATGGTACACATTCCAGTACAATCTGTACTTATGATCCTTGTTGGGCCTCAAGAACAGAGCAAACACCTGTGCTCACCAACCCAAAAAATCAAAACTTCATAATTATACACACATAGTTGAGTTTGTGAACTGATTAGAATGTTTAATTGGAAGCATTTTGTTTTTTCTTACCTGAAGGGTTCCAAGGCAAAAGAGGATGAAGCCAAGTGTTCTGTGGGTGGTGTATTCAACACCCACTGAGTCAGAACCGAGTTTGAGGCCTAATCCCCATCCACCAACGCCAACCACATAGGCAGTGGTTTGGGTTGTCACATGAATATAAAACCAAGCTGGGTCTGCAGATTTAAACACTTTCATGTATCTTGCTATTATGGCTCCTATTGGCAACAATACCCCCCAGCTCACACAATTTAGAACCCCATGCACCTATATTGAACACACAGATCTTCTATTAGCATCAAACTTTGGAAAACCTACTTTTTAGTCTTTAAATTTGTTCCTATTCATAATGTTTCAAAAATTCAATAAAAAATGGCGGCCCAGTGCACACCGAGGAGGGTCAAGATGTTCGCAGCTTTACCCTTGCTTTGCAGAGAAGCCCGGCAGCAACCTTACCGTTGCGTCAAGGCTCGCCCTCTTTCAGGAATTCAATAATAAAAAAAAAGACCAAAAAGTTTACTTTTAATATCTATCTAAGAACTAAATTGTAATTTTGAAACAGATCCAGATATTAAAAATAGGTTTACTGTGAATAAAATTAAGAGAGGAATTGACACTGACAATTCTTTTTCTTTTGACAGAATCCGTACTAGCAGCTGCCTGAGTTTGACCAGAAACAAGGTCCAAGGTTTCCTTAGCCTCGATATTATCAGAGCCAAGATTGTGTTGCTGAGGGGTTGAGCCAGAGAGAGGACCATTCTGCCAGAGGTGGACCAATGAGGTGGTGCCAGATGGAAGCATGATAGTGGCAAATATATGAATCTCATCATCCTGACGCGTAGTACTCAACCCAGTAACATTATATGAGATGCTTCGCTGTTGAAGCTGATTAGATGCATAATAATCATGTGTGATGGATGTAGTATACACTGTAGGAGTGGAAGTATAGGATTGAGAAAGAGCCACAAGAGCTTGAGCTCCAAGCATAGCATTAGTCAAATCATTGTTTGGATTAATAGCCCAAGCCACCCATCTGTTGTTGCTTGAGGAAGAAGTCAACCCTCCATGTCTAAATCCAATGTCAAGCTTTCCCGTGAGCTGATCATATGTCCAATGGAGGAATGAGGTTTGGTGAGGAAGGTCACGGCAATTTTTGAAGGTGGTGTTGGTGGAGAAGGAATAGGTAGTACATGTTTGAGCTTGAGATTGAACAGAATATGTGTGACATGTCAATAAGACTAGTATTACAATTAGAATTTCTCTCAGCATCATATGGGCCATTGAAATTCAGAGGTTGAATTCTACAAACAGAGAGATTTCTTTGGGATGATGATGATGATGATGATGGAGTAGGTGTGCAAGGGAGAGACAGAGGAATTAAGGGGTTATTAATTTGTGGGAGTTGGTGGATTGGGTTGGGTTATAACTTGTGTGTGTATATTTATATATATGGAGTAGGTTTTCTCCGTGTATGTATGTGTAAGCTAGTTTGATTTCTTCTAATTTCTAAATAATGTAAAATATATGTAGTATATAATAACATGGCCAAAGTGCAATATTGGTCCTATAAGTTTGCATGAGTTCCCAGATCAGTCCTATAAGTTTTTTCGTCTCAGATTTGGTCCTATAAGTTTGAAAAATTCTCACCGTTAGTCCTATTGATAATTCCGTTAAATTTTTTCCGTTAATGCTGATGTGGCATGATGACTGGGATATTGAAGTGGCAAAGTGGAGTGAAATGGGACCATACTGCAACAAGTATTAATATTGTGGATGTATTTAGTGAATTTGACGGAGGACTATGTTAAAATGCTCTCTCAATCTTCGTCGAGATCACTCCTCTTCTTCCTCTCAATCTTCGTCGATATCCTCTTCTTCCTCTCAATCTTTTTTCCTGGTTAAGATTCCGGTGGTGAATTTAGTGTCGAAAATGGTGCCCACCGCCTCGGCTACTTCCATCAGAATTTGAAGAAATCGAAGAAGAAGACAAGTTCAGAACCATCGAATGAATACTAGTCCGACCCGACGACTGAAGAATCGGATCATTTAGAACCCTATCCATGGACAATAACGACACGAGTGTTCTAGTCACATTCGCTCTCACAAACTCTTCCTGAGCAATCGCGTCTTGCTCCGCCATTTTCGACACTAAATTCACCACCGGAATCTTAACCAGGAAAAAAGATTGAGAGGAAGAAGAGGATATCGACGAAGATTGAGAGGAAGAAGAGGAGTGATCTCGACGAAGATTGAGAGAGCATTTTAACATAGTCCTCCGTCAAATTCACTAAATACATCCACAATATTAATATTTGTTGTAGTATGGTCCCATTTCACTCCACTTTGCCACTTCAATATCCCAGTCATCATGCCACATCAGCATTAACGGAAAAAATTTAACGGAAATATCGATAGGACTAACGGTGAGAATTTTTCAAACTTATAGGACCAAATCTGAGACGAAAAAACTTATAGGACTGATCTGGGAACTCATGCAAACTTATAGGACCAATATTGCACTTTGGCCTAATAACATTAATGATGATGTATTATGTATAATTGTGTTGTCAACTTCTTTTAATTTGTCTTCGCCTGTTCCAACTAACCATGATTTCTTTTCACACGTGCCAACTGGAGTCCTGTATGTCCAGATTCAAACTTAGTAGATATGTTGTACATACATACATACTTTGATTGTATGAGGCTGATGATGACGTTTAGAAACTCTAATCATGATTTCATTAGGAATATGTAATAAGCAAAATAAGTTAGGGGTACTGTACTATGTTCTTAGGATAAGTGGATAACAGTCAAGTCAGCAAGAGAGTTAAAAAGAACAAAATTACAAGTGCAGTGTTAAAAATGCATGAGCTATTTTAGTTAAAGAATATAACTAAAATAGATAATCAAGACAGTGAACTTGACAAGTGATCATACAATTATCTAAGATGATCCGGACTAGCTTTATTATGTATCTCGACCTAATTAATTCATTTCTCGTTATAGTAAAGTAATACCCCTCTTTTTATTTTTTTCAGGCCAAAAAAATACCCCTCTTTTTTTTTTTTTTTTTAAACAGTAATACCCCTCTTTAAATAGGTTCCCTCTTTAATTCTCATTCCCTTAATCTCCCTTCTCAAATCCATCTTCAACCCAAATTTGAGTAAAGTTTCATCAGTGACTTAGTTAGCTTGTTATCTAATTAGTATGTTGATCCAATTAGAAGTACTTTTACAATATTGAAAAGTTTATAAAAAAAATTTTACCATGTAAATTAAGGGAAAGAAAATTTCCAATGTTAAAATGATTATTCATTCTTTTCAATACAAGCCAAGCCTCATAATATGGTCAAAACTTTAGGATATTATTAATTATTGTTGTTGTTGGGATTTTAAAAGGAAAATTCTTATATTATTCAATAAGTTAAGAGTTCATTATATAAGGCAGTACATAATTTGAAAATATTTTTAAAAATATTTAATTTAATATCTTAAAAACTAATCCCAAATTTGAGAGTTATCTCAAATAGATTATGGACATAACAAAAAATTCAATTTTGAATAATCTTATTAAAAAAAATATATTTGACAACAACTAAAATAATAATCAAATATGATGATAAAAATAATTAATTAATTTTAAATCATATTTTCAACAATTGTTACATTAGTGTTAAATTTCTTTCTAGTTACATTACATTTTTTTTTCACTCTAAAAACTTAGTCGGAGTTTGAAGTCAACTGTGCTTAATTAACCAGGCATAAGAAAATAAAGTTGAGCTATCTAACTTTGCTTAATTCTATTTTTAAAATATGTTTTAAAACTTATTTAAAAAAACAAAAATTAGAAAAAGTTGTTTGACAAATTACCGTGTGTCGTGTTCGTGTGACATGTATTGATATTGATACATACAATTATTTATATAATAAGAAAATGAAAAAAAAATGTAACCTTCATTTCTTACTTCTTTTTTTCAATTTTATCTATTGTGTATATATAATTTAAATTTTTATATTATTTATGTTTGCATTCATTAGGTAATTTTTTATAGTAACAACAGATGAGTCAAAGCTTACTTTAATAATTAATAGTTAATACATACAGTGACTTTAAATCTATTTCTGTAATGTACGGTGAACGTACGAAACATCGATCTGAATTCACCAACAAATTAAACAAATACAAAACTAAAATATTGCTTTAATTTAAAATTTTAAGGTCGTGATGCACGTGAGAAACTACATCTATATTACAAAATTTTTAGAATATTTATGTAAAATAGTCTATCAAATTAAAAAAAATTATTGAGAGTTCAGATCAGTTTCTAATAAGTTTTTTTATTTTTTAAGTTCAAAAATAATATGTAATTTTTTAATTTTAAAATCAAATAAAAAAACAGTATTATAAAAAAAATGTTTGATTTTTTTAAAAAATAGTTTTCACGGAAAAGAATCAGGCCGTATGTATCTCTTAAGCACCAAAACAAGATTTGATTTTCTTCGTAGCTATTACTACATTAATCTCTTTTATTATACCAAAATCTGTTTGGAATTTTTCTTTATGGACTTTACGTACTTAAGGCCCTTTTAAATTGTACCCACTTTGTGACACTAGTGGACTCTTTTCCAGTTTTTTTGGGGAATGCTTTCTTGTATCAAAAGCAACTAACTAGTTTCTTTGTCAATTCATTCGTTGTCATCCACTTCATAATTTTGAATTTGGTTAAATGAATTTGGACATTTCGTTTATTTTCTTCTTCTTTTTAGTCTTACACTTTGGAATTTTGTGGTTGAGTCTTCTGTTTAACGCTTCCATTATTATAACATTCACCGCTAAGTCGGGGAACTTTCATTTTTATATTACTCAAATATCCATAATTGTTTACAAGTAGTCAAGTATATACATGAGATACAAGATGAAAATCTGAGAGGAACTTGTTACATTGTAAAATGGGTTAATATAGAATTTTTATTATACAACTTAAAGAAAACTATTAGAAGAAGGTGAGGATTTATAAATTTTTTGAACACTCCCTTCTTAAGTTCTTTTAAAAAGACTGAATAAAAAACAGCAAGTAAAAAAGCTTGCAATTCTTAACATGTTAAGCTTTTCAAAACATTACACCTAATTAACCACGTGAGTGAGGTTTAGTGGTTACTCACTTGTTCTTTAATTAAGTGGTGGAGGTTCAAATCCGAGCTTTAAATATGAAAATGATTATATGATCAACTAATTAATTATGTAAGAAAAAACTAAACAGAAGAATGAATTTGTGAAGAAAGTGATCAATATTTGCATGTAACTTTTTTCGCTTGGTTTTTCTAAAAAAATTATATGAATAATTGTACTAGTCTGCTATCATATTATGAACATCTATTAATTTTCACATATGGCCACAGCCCAAAGAGTACATCAGATCCATTTGGCATATATTTCCTAGAGTCCATCCAAGTCATGCTGATCCAAAACACACTAGCTAGGAAAAAACAAAAAGCATCAAGACTACTAATTACTAATTACTCATCAATTATCCCTCACTTGATTTATTGAATGTCAAGAGTATCTAGGAGCGAAATAGATTGTGAGTTCAGATGAGTTCAAAGTTCTAAATACAAAGTTGAAAGTTGAAAGTATTCATCCTTTATGCTTGGTGTGAGTAGTAGCAGAATTATCATCCTTGGTGATTTTGTTGTTAAAGGGGTAAGGCATGAAGCCACGGCGAAGCAAGTCCTCAACTTGCTCAAAGTGAAGGCCTTTGGTTTCAGGGACCAAAAAGTACATGACCACGAGTCCAATGAATGAGGCTCCTGCAAAGAAAAGGAAAGTGCCAGAGGCTCCCATAGAGTGAACCATGCTCAGAAATGACTCACTCACTATGAGATTGGCTGACCAATTAGCCACTGCAGCTATGCCTCCACCGAGCCCTCTGAAGCTGTTTGGGTAAATCTCTGAGTTCAGAATCCAAGGCACTGTTCCCATTCCAGGTGCGTAAGCTAGAATATACAATCCCAGAACTACCACTGCCACTATCCCTATTTTGCTAGGACACCCTTCTGAATACCACACTCGTTTCTCTCCTCTGCATCTTGCTCTTATGTCCTTGCTTGACGCCAAGCATGCTCCACCCATGAACTATATACACCCGTATTTATATAAATGTATAGATGGAATCAAGTGAAAATAAAAACAGGTCAAAGTGTACTTTTAGTCTCATAACTTTGAGCTTGGATCCTTGCCGTGAATTCCCACTACAGGATCCTGCAGTGTGAGAGAAGAGGGGAGGAATTTAAATCAAACGCAAGTGTTTCATTGAAGTGAAATACTGCATTTCATTTTAATCCTCTCACTCTGTGTCAAACTGCAGGATCCACTGTGGTGAAACCCACTGCAGTGGATCTGATTTTCATAACTTTTGCTCAGGTCTTAATTTTGGTCCCATAACTTTTTTATTGCACTTTTAGTTACATATATTTGCAAAAGGTTTCAGATTTGGTCCCGTATTACTTTTGGTCAGGTTGAAGAATTAGTCTTTTATCTTTGCAAAAAGTATCATTGTCAGTCCCACTTGATCCAAAGATATGAGACTAATTTTACAACTTGATCAAAATATATGGACCAATTCTACAACATGACCCAAAGATATGAGACCAAATTGAGACATGAGCAAAATTTACGAGACCAAATGTACACTTTGGAAAAAAAAAAGGAAAAGAAGTGATAATATAGAGTCTTACTTGACCATGGGGGCTACCACAGAAGGCACAATTATCTGCTTTCAAACACTGCATGCAATTCCATTTTGAACCCTGCGTGAAGGTCTGACAGGTAGAGTTGGCACCAAAGCTGAAAGTATCTTGGTTATTAATAGCAGGAGCATGAAGTGAAGCCTGGAAGAACAATCCACTTAACACAACCAAGCAAATGATGATGCCAATGTTTGAAACAAGCATGAGCCTTCGTCTTCCAAACCTGTCCACCATAAGCATGCTGATCACTGTGCCCACCAAGTTGAGACCAGAAGTGACCAGAGAGAGTGCGAGTGCGGTGGAATTCGACGCGATTCCGGCGAACTGAACGATGGTGGGACTGTAATACATGACTGTGTTGATGCCCACAAACTGTTGAACCACTTGTACTGTGATGCCTGCATATAGGGCTCTTCGTATGGCTGTGTTTGACATGGCATTCTTTAGTTTCTCCTTCCAACTGTGTCCTGCTGTGCTTTCTTCTTCCTTCTCTGCTCTTATGGATTCTGCCATTGCATTCATCTCATCTTCCACTTCCTCTCGAGGATAGATCTTTTCTAGGATTTCCCTCACCTCCTTTTCCCTCCCCTGTTTATATGTATGTATATATATAGTGTTAGTTACTTACATCTTCAAGACTATGAATCCAAATTATGAACAGCACAGAACAGCTTTATATTCAACAGTTAGCATCAAAACTTAGGAAGCACACAGATGCTCACATGAACATGGACACATTGATTGACAAATAAAACTCTTGAAATTATATGGCACCACATAGAATATATGTACATACAACGGTAAACAAAAAATGAAAAAGCAATTAAATATCGATAAATCTTGATGAAATTTTTAAAATTTACAATTTTATTCATGACATGATTTTAAACTCTGACACTCAAAGATATGTTGAGTAATTTAAAAAAGTGTAAAGTACAGTGACACTCATTAAAATAAAGTATTTGTCTCACTAAATATATTAAAGAAGAGGATCTTCTGCTGTATAATATTGGTGTTGTACAACAGAGGACCAATAATATTATGTCACGTGTACAAAGCTGTATGCATAACACAATATTATTAGGCACAATACCAATGTTGTACGAGGATCCAAAGGCACATAGTAAGACGTGTCATTGTGTTTTATTTTTTATTTTTTTTTGGGAACAATGTGTCATTATTGTGCCCAAACATCGGATGGTAACACAGTTTGTATTATCTTGTCATATGAATAAGTGCTGTGTATGTATTTGTGTGTGTATGTGATGAAGCCCATAATGATGCTGAGCTATGTAATGTACCCACCAAATATCTTGTTTTATGAATAGTTTGTATCTGTTATCGTTTGACTCTATTATTGTACTTTTTAATGATGATGTACTAGGTTTATGTTCAGATTCAGAAAAAGGGAGGGAGCCCATCTCCAACGGCAAGGAGTTGGTACAAAAGAGTACTTTTATCTTTTGTATTTACATGCTCTCTTTTTGGCTGTGGACTGAAAATATAACCTCCCCTTTTCATTTTTTATTTCTCCGTCTTCTCTTTTCCTAACTTGAGAAAAAAAAAATCCAAGAGTATGTATGTATGTGAATGGTGATGTAAATATATGAATGAATATAATTACCCGTCTGTAAAGCCATCTTGGTGACTCAGGGAGAAAGCACATCAAAATGAACTGAACAAAACCAGGAATTGCAGCCACACCAAGCATGCCACGCCAGGTCCAAGAAGTCTTCAAAATTAAGAGTAGAGTTTTAATTAGTTTTTGCAATTACAAGTAGCTAGAGAAGTGGTCATATGTATGTATAGATATATAAATACCTTGGTGAAAGCCAAGTTGACAAGGTAAGAGAGGAATTGGCCACCAGTAATGAGGAGGCCATTGGTGGCAACAAGTGCTCCTCTGATATTAGCAGGAGAAGCCTCAGAGATGTAAAGAGGAGCTGTCATGGAAGCCATTCCCACTCCCAAACCAACAAAGATTCTTCCCACTATGATCACCCATGGATTTGGTGCCACTGCCATCACTATTGCTCCTATCATGAACAATACATCTGCAAATAGTATGGACTTCTTTCTCCCCATCTTCTCTGTCATCATTCCTCCTATTGCTGCTCCCACTATTGCTCCTCCTATTGCCACACTCACTATGTTCCCCTGTAGCCATGTTTTCCTGTCCACTTCCTCAAAGTCCTCCCTAATGTATAGCAATGCCCCAGATATCACACCTACAATTTCAACAACCCATGTTAAATCAAGGCCTCTGTTTGAGACCTTGTAAAAGAATTCCCCCAAGTGGGACAATTTGAGTCGACTAGTTAGGTCGAATCTCCAAAAGGTCAACCAAAAAGAAAAATTGGTGATTAGTGTGAGGGTGAGTCTTTGTGCAACGATAAGGTTACTGTGCCTAGTGACCTAAAGTAAAGATAAGGCCGTGTACATCTGACCCTCTACCGATCCCACCTGGTGGAAGCCTACCGATCCCACCTGGTGGAAGCCTCGTGCACGAGTTCGCCCTTGAGTGTGAGTGAATGAATAGGCATAAGGAAAGTAAAGTGTACCTGTATCGTAGCCAAAGAGAAGGCCTCCAATGCCAGCAGAGAAAGCAAGGCGCATAATGTAAGGAGAAGCAAACGCTCTGTGAAGGCATGCTGTGAAGTCTGTCTTCTCGCCGGTGCCTCCTTCCATTTCTCAATCTTATCTCAAAATTCAAACAAACCCTATTTCTCTCTTTCTCTCTCTATTGATATGATATTCAACTCTTCCAGTACTATCAAACATCGACGACGACGACGCTGTTTTACCAACCTTGCTTCCTATTTAACGCAATTCTTTCAACCCACAAAATTAGGAAACGATTAAATTATCGATCAGTATTCATCAAAAATGGAAAACTCCTAATCCAGTTGAATGTTATGTCGGCTTTTTTATAGATTGACGAGAGAGTTTGTTGTTTGTACGCAAAAAGTCAGAGCAATTCAGCATGTAACTTCAAAAACCCTGCACAAAGACCGGAACATACACACATAATTATGAAAACGAAACAAATAAAATATATGTATATGTCGCACTCTCAGATGGGTTATTTATTGCTTGGTTCTGTGGGTGGAGGCAATAAATTTCATTCATTTGTATCAATATTGTTGTTGTTTAATTAATTAATTCGCATGATTTCTTGTTGTTAATAACCTTTTAACGAGGCTGATCACTTGAGTGAAGACAGGGGAATAAAATAAAAATGGTGTATTATGAAAATAGACTTACCAGTTACGTTCGAGAGTCGCTTAGAAATTAGAATGTGGTGGTTGTCTTCTTCATTTGCTGATTTGCATGGTGGTGATGATGTAGTGAGATATGGATATGGATATAGTTTTCTACTTTTCTCAGATTTAGGAATCGCATCTGGGGATGGTGAAATTGTTGCGTCAGACGTCAGCTATTTAGAATGTGTTGACTAATGTTCCTTAAAATAATGAATAGTTTGTTTGTATAAGGATGAATACGTGTCTGAGTCCTCGCTGACTCATCACTCATACTCCATTGTAGACTTTCAATGAATTAATGGCCCATTCAAGTCTTGTCAGCATATATATGTCATCAGTAATTAAGTTTCAATTTTTGGAACGCTCATCAAATCATAATACAACTAAAAATCTCGTCAAAAACTCAAAATACTCACGGCCGGCTAACTGTAAGTTTTATTTTATTTTTCTGTTTCACTATGTTACCAAAATATAGACATGTTGATGATAGAGATTAGCCACAATTTTTCTTTTAAATTTTTACCGAATCAATGAAATAATTTTTTAAATGGAAAATAAATTAATTTTAAAATAATCGAATATTACAATTGTTAACAAGTTGACTATTGAATTAAAGTTTGGAAAAAAAACATATAAATTTAGATACTCAAAATACAAATTCAATTAAAATTTAAGGATAAGATTATTTTAAGAATTGAATCGTTGATAATTATAATAATTTCAAAATTAAATTATATATTTTAATTATTTAAAAATTTGAATTGATAAAATATTCAAGCCTCAGATGATAAGTTTCTTTTTTCTTTTTTAATTTAATGACTCCCAATTCTGGAAATAGATAAGGGCTATCCAAACTATATTTATCTGTGATAAATATACTATTTATTTATACATATAAAAAGAAAAATATTTAAGTTTTATGTGTGGATAAATTATAAAATTATGAAAGGTAAGATGTTTTTTTTTTATTGAGAAGATAAAAGGTAAGATGTTAAATCTTTTATATATGTAAAATATTTAATGATGAATCTATCTTTATGATTTTTTTATTTTTTTATAATTATAAATGAAGACTTTTTATATAAATAAAAGTACT